>CBVK0103971580.1:0-14571 GCA_900067695.1 Picea abies
TGCTTCATGTTTGAAAATCCTGCTTCTCATGCCTCAAATTGGTGTGAACTGTGACACTCCTACTGAATAACAAAATTTTGTTCAGCTAGTAGCTCCTTTCTTCAAGAAGAACTTGCCCTACCTACCTCTTCATTGCAGCCTCTCCAGGGTATCTTAAGTCACCCACCAGGGTCAACTTGGGTCCTTGGGAGGGAGCTCACCCTCTCTACTTACTCTCTACCTTAAAATTCCCCAATCTGTGATTATGAAATAATTGCCAGTTTCAGTCTACCTCCCAAATGGTCTTCTTCCTTAGTTTAAATAGGCACCCAATCGTCCAACTAACGTGACATTTCACCATGAATCCGACATGACCCTTGGTCATTTTTTCCACTTTCAGTTCTAGGTTGACTCTTGCCAATGGGTGTGCATCCCTTGGGTGATTCGGTCGACTCCACCCAAGTGCACTCTCATCCCTTAGTTGACTTGTCACCTAGGTTTCTTAGGCTCTCAAACGAGTATTGTCTGTTCATTCACCAATCCTTTGTCTTGTCATCCAATGCATGTTTCCTTGCTAAGCTCCCCTTGGCCCAACATGCACCCAAGGCATCTGAGGTCTCCAATAATTTTCCTTTTTTTGTCTGATAGATTGGGAGACTTCCTTGTTGAAGCATCTAACAAACTCCAACCAAATTCTTATTTTGGTGGGGTGCTCGACTTCCATGGAGTGCCCACCTAGCCCATGGGTTTAGTCAATATTTCACCTTAATTTCCATTTCAAGAAATCATTGGTGAATTCATCATTGGCACACACCCAATAAAACTGAGTTCACCATATAATAAGTCCTTCGTATTTTTGAACCGAACCAAGCGCTCTCTTTCTTGGCTTATCCGTATAAACCTACGATGGAGGAGCATGTGCACTCATGACAACTCCCTAGGTCTTACACCCTGCCCCACCCAAAGTCATCATTTTCCTGACAATCCTAACATTAATTCTTCTGTTTTGATCACAAATGATGTTTGTTCTTCACTTTGTTGCGATCTCATGTCCTGTCACAACCTAAACTAGAACCAAAAAATTTATAAGGGTTGAACTTCCATGACGAAATTTTACACCCATACTCCAACTAAAGTCTGTCATGCCTCTATACACATTTATAACTCCCACGTTTTAACCAAGTTGGGTAGTTAATCCAACTTTGTGTTCAACTCGTTAGTGCGTTGGCACACAACTCAACATAATCATTTATGTCTAATTTCCACCACATGATGAACTCAAAAACACAAGGGAATATCACACTTACCCCTTCATTTTTGGATTCATCCAGCTATGTCAGGAATATCCTTCATAACAACCAAGTGTTGCACAAATGAATCATTGTGCTCCTAAAGTCTGACCCCTTTGCCATATCGGTACACACTAGCTTTTCCAAGTGTCAGATTAGTTGAGTGGTCGGTCCAACAATTTGATCACCCACACAATGGCATGTGTCCATGTAAAATTGATCTCCTCTCATCCACAACTCAACTCCTCCAAGAAAAACTCGCAAGGAAAACTCCCTTTCCTCATCGTGTTACGAGGTCGCTTAAAAATGAAGTCTTCCTTCTGAATTCTTAACTTCATCTAATCTTTTGTGGAAGTTGTTATCACTTCCTCTCATCAATGCAACCAACCCATATCACGTCTAAGATATCCAAAAAGTCAAGGAAATCATCATGTGTCTACCACCCATGCAACAAACCAAATTCACTCTCTTTACTCACCCCACAAACTGTAGGATCCCAGGGACTACCTCATCACTTATGCAATTGTGCCCTCCGTGGCACCATGGTTCACTTTGAAAAGTATTCCCAAGTCAAGTATAATCCTCAATTCATCGGTATACCTCACATCTTCTTCGTCACTTGTCCATGAAATTCTCTAAGCACACAAGTCTCACACTTCCAATAGTTACCTCCACACTAATTCATCATTCGTGCTTTGTTTCATCATGTTTGTGTGATCCTCCAATCTATATAAGTCCACAATTGCTTCCACATCTGTCTCAATTTTCTGTCTAAATAATTCCAAGTGGAATGAGTCACCCAAAGTATTCCATGCTGAAACATGCTGGAGCTAATTCCTCCATCAATTCCAACCAATGATCCTTAGATCTCTGAGTCATTTCATAATCATCCATAAGCATCCTGAGAATTCCCTTCCTATCCCATGTCCCATACCATAGGTAGGAGCAGATCACCCAATCCAATTATTCTGTGTTCTGACCCATCTCGATTGTTTGTCAATAGTTTCCTTGGTCGAATCCTTGCGGCCTCCATTCACCTCTTGGAATGAACCATTTATCCTCTACTAAGACACTTTATCATTTGGATCTTCATTGCGAAGCTTGAGTCACCTCATGACCCAACCAATGCATCTAAGGAACTCATGCACCAAAGCACCTCATCCACACTCCTCTAAAACGAAGTGTGCATCCCACTATCTTCTTTATCGTAGTAAGATCTTTAACAAAATTCATAAGAGATATCAACAATAATCCAACTCATCTCCATCTCTATAACCAAATCTACCTAAGTCCACTTCTTGAACTTTCCCAAACATGTTGTTTCAAGTCCTCTTCTTCATCTTCCCACACTAGAGTGCTTTGAACTATTTTGTGAGTCTAACAAAGGTCGCAACACTTAGAACTCCCCAAGTCTGTGGTTGGAACAAGTCGTCCTTGTCTTCAATCAAGTCTCCCCCTTCACCCTTCAAAGGAACCAATGATCCAATCCATATCTTTCCAAGAGCTTGAAAAGATCATACTTTTTCACAACATCTTCGATAACTCATGGTTTTGGTATTCATACCATCACAGGTCTGCAACTTGTTCCAAACCACCAAGTCTGATTTCACAAACAAACCTCCTTGTTGTGGCCCAAGAGAAAGTTCATTTTTCGGCTAAGTCGAAAACTATGATGCATCCCAGCCACACACTCCAACTGAATTCATTGTCCAAACCTCATTTTTCCTTCATCACCAAGGTGCTAAGCTTCATGGCACACTCCATCACATCCATTTTTCATTGTAACCAAAACTATGCAACAACTGGACCCAACATCTTTGTATAGCGAAGCACAACATGGACTAGTCTCAGTAATGTGCATCCAAGTTGTTCACATCTAGCTTTCAACTCAACTCATTGATATGAAAAACTACATCAAGTCACCTTCTCCATGCATTCAACCAAACCCATATTCTCCTTCTTTTATCTTCACACCCTGAAATACTTCCACCCCAGGACATCATGCATAAATTCATCGATCGTTTAGTCACCTGTTGTTAACCAACTTGCATGACTCTGTAATAAGTCACCTTATTTGAAAGTTGTGATAATTGTTTGCAACCCAACTGGTGTCTTCGGTAGTGCACAACACGAACTTGGCACAGTGGAAAATGTGCTCAGTTGTCTGCCCTACGACCCAAAATTTATTCTTATATCTATTTAGCTCTGATATCACCTGTCACGGTCTTGGAGAACCTTTGGTTGGATGGTGAAATCAACCAAAGTTCCCACTCACCATGTGGCACCGTAGTCGTTCACTTGGCGGCAAGGTCACTCCAAGTTACTTGACTTGGAATATGCCTACCTTCATTGTTTTGTTTATTACTTATGTTGTGTTTTTGTTTTATTATACTTGGCTTCAATAGTAAACAAAAACCATTCATACACAGTAAAAAAATAAAATCTGCAAGTGGGTGACCAAACTGGCCTAACACCCAAATCTTAATACAAAACAATAGTGTGTTGACCTCAACTTGTGCCACACAAAGAATGTTTACAAAGGTGAGATTTCACTTAGATTACATAGAGAATCCTGTCAGGAAAACACCAGGACTCTTCTTCGTCAATCCATTCCGTGCACCCTTCCTTTGTTTCCTCATTATGAATGTAACTCCTTCATGCTCCATCTCTGAAAATCTTGTTGTTCATGTCTCAGATTGGTGCGATCTGTAACACTCCTCCTTCATTACAAAAGTCCGTTCATCCACCAGCTCCTTTCTTCAATAAGAACTCACCTTGCATGCCTCTTTGTAGCAGCCTCCCCAAGGCAGCTCAAGTCACCCACCAGAGTCAACTTGGCTACTTGGTAGGGAGATCGCCCTCTCTACTTAGTCCCTGCCTCAGAACTCCCCAATCTATGATTACAAAAGAAGAGTCACTTTCTGTCTACCTCCCAAATGATCTTTTTCATTGGTTTAAACAAGCTCCCATCCTTCCAAAAAAGGCGCCCATTTACCATGGAGCCCATGTGACCCTTGTTCGTTTTGTCCACTTTCGATTATGGGTCGACTCTTTCCAATGGGCATGGGTCCCTTGAGTGAGTTTGTCGACTCCACGCAAGCGCGCTCTCATCCCTTAGTCGACTCATCACCTACGTTTGATGGGCACCCAAGCCAGTCCTGTCCATTCGTCGACCAATCCTTTGTCTTGCAATCCAATGCACATTTCCTTGCTGAGCTCCCCTTGCCACGACATGTGCCCAAGGCATCCGAGATCTCCAACATGTTTCCCTTGTTTGTTCAGTCGGTTGGGCACCTTCCTTGCCGAAGCATCTAACTGACGCCAACCAACCTATTGTTTCGGTGGGGCGCCTGGATTCCATGGAGCGCCCATCTAGCTTGTGGATTCGTTCAAGCTTTCACCTTAATGTCCATCGCAAGAAACGATTGGTGAAGTTTCCCTTGGCATGTGCCCAAGGAACCCTACTTCGCTATATAAAAAGTCCTTCATCTTTTCGAACCGAACCAAGCGCTCTCTTTCCTAGCTCATTCGTCTAAACTTACAGTGGAGGAGGCCACGTGCTGATGCCTACTCGTGAGGTCTTACGACTTCCATTCTTGTTGCAATGATTTTGGGAAGCAAATTCACGCATATTTACTATACTTATTTTTATTTATGGTATAATTTTATTAATTTACTCAACTCTTTTTTCAACTCTTTATTGCAATATATTATTATACCACATTGTATGATGTATTTATGAAAATAATTTTCTTATAAAATATGGTGTATATATTTAAATAATTTTTTTGATTGTAACACAGGTTCTTAGAAAATTTTAACTCTTTATAATTATAATTATGGTGATTTAAAAACACCTCAAAAATTTTAAATATAAAAATTAAATTTTAAAATAAACTAAATAATTTTTAATATTTTTTTATTTAATAAATTAATATTAATTTCTAAAAAACAATCTTCATTATCATAAATATATTAATTATATTATATAATAATATTAATATCATAAATATATTAATTATATCATATAATAATATTAATATTGATAATTATATTATATAATAATATTATACTGATATATTTGCATGATATATTTTTTCAAATACATCACGTGACTTGTTAAAGCCAATAAATATCTCATGATAAGGTTTTGCATCTATATCGTAAATAAAACAAAAATATGAATTTATTTATGGCCTTCCCTTGCAATTTAGTGGTGGAAATGCAGCGTTAAAAAGTACGTGATAGCTCCCTACTCCCTTACTATCAGTGAATTGATTTTCCACCAACTCCTACACGATGTAACTTCACTTTCAAATATTGTTGAATATCCTCTCGCCTATTTAAAATTCTAACTATGCCAATAAACTTACATCACACTTTACACCATAAACTTAAATCGTGGCCACCGGAGTGTTGCAAAATCCCCTGCTTTCTACCCCGTTGGCATAAAAAGCTACTGTATCGTTTCTGGTTATGCATACCTTCTAGAAAACAGCAATTACATTCAAATAATTTACTGCTAGCATTCAAATCTCATTAATACGGGAGACACCGGTGATAGGGAAATTATACCTCTGGGCCTCAGGATGCTGACCTGCCATTGACATTGAATTGAAGGAGTGTAAGAACGGCTAACGTTCTCTGTGGTGGAACATCTCGATCGTTTACACAAACAATTTCTCACCGTTGGAGATCCTTTCATTGTAGCGGCTCACTAAAAGACGTCTCTCCACAAACGATCCTTCAAATCTTTCAAATTTAATGTGCCCTCGGGTCAACCAAGGTCAGTAATAAAAAAGTTGCTATGATCTTCAAGTTCCTAATAAAAATGCTATCATGATTTATCAAGGTACGTTATGGTTATGGTCAATCATAGTTAATCTTTATCAAACATGGTCATGGTCAAGGTCAATCATGGTCAACCATATTCAATCTTGATCAATGTTAAGGTAAACCATGATTAACCATAATCAACAATGGTAAACCATATTCAACTATGATCAAGGTCAACCATAGTCATCAACATAGTCATCAACGTAGTCAACTATAGTCAACCATAGTGAAGGGTGTGGTCAACTATAGTCATGGTTGGTTAAGGTCAACCAGGATCCAAGCTAGTCATAGCCAACTATAGTCACTGTGAACAAGATCTTGGCCAACCATGGTAAGTATGCGCAATCATTGTGAAACATAGTTAACCATTGTCATCCATTGTCAACCATAGTCAACCTTGCCCATGATCATGCTCAACCATGGTCAACCTTGGTCACAACTTTGATCAACCATAGTTAACCATGATGTACATCAACCATAGTCAACCATGGTCATGGTCATGCTCAACCATAGTCAACCAAGGGCTACTAAAGTTAATCATGGTCATGGTCATTGTCATGGTCAACCAAGGTCAACCACATTCAACCATGTTGTTGATCACGGGCAATCATGATCATAGGTCAAGCACACTGATGGGCATGGTCAATTTTTTGTCAACCGGGGAGGAGGTATACATACCCTAAGCCCCTCTAGAATTGAACTTGTGACCTCTTAGGAGGAAACACACTAACTATTAGACCGACTCAAACTTAAACTTACTTATTAGTATTCATTACATTAATGTAATAACTAACTAATACATTAATTAACTTTCAGTTAATTCAAACATTAATACTTTTAAATAATTTTGTATTAATATATTAATGGTTTATTAATGGTCATCTACTAACAACAAACACATTTAAGTAAAAAGTGGTTAATATATGTGATTGTTGATAATAAAATATTATTTTTAAAATTTGTAATATTATATAATTTTATTTTTTGATTGATTATAAAAATAATAAAAGTGATACTAAGAAGCCTCACTCTAAACATTTTAATATTTAGTTATTTTCGAGTAATATTACTAGTTTAATTTTCTTCAAAATCAATTAAAAAATTATTGGATCTGTAATTCTTAATAGTTAAGTCTGTGTAATCTAAGTGTATGAATGATTTTTGAAGATGTTGAATCTATTTATACATTTAAAAATATAATCTAAAGAACAAAAAATTAGAATTTCTCTTCAATCACAAAATTTGATAAAAATATACCAAAAAATAAAACTTTTAAACAAGGCTGTATTACAAATAAAAGAAATCTTTAACTGAATATTTAATGTTGTTTTCTAATAAAAGTTATGTTCACAGTGATTGACCGTCTATCATTATCCAGGCATTAATTTCATTTAGATGGCTATGGAAAACAGTATTGAATTGATGGTATTCGACTACGTTTGTTGTCATTTTACATTAATTTTTTATTTAAGTAATGAAATTTTATATATAATTTTATAATTTGATTATTCAAAAAATATATATTAAAATTTACAGTATTGAATTGACGGTATTCGACCACGTTTGTGGTCATTTTACATTAATTTTTTATTTAAGTAATGAAATTCTAAATATAATTTTATAATTTAATTATTCAAAAAATATATATTAAAATTTAGATTTTTATTATTTGTTATAGAATTTGATTTTACTAATTTGATTATTCAAAAAATATATGAAGATGATGATGATTAATATCTATTAAAATTTAATTGGTCTATTAAATTTTAAAAAGGTAAGTGTTTACTTATGATTTTTTAGAATTTTGTTTTTATGCTGGAAAAGCATTAAGAGAAGCTTTCCAAAATCACCATACTTTTGTTGAGTTAAAAGATTAAAAAGATTAATAATGTAATCAATATTTTGAAAATAATCACTTCTTTAAAAAAAAAATTATTTATTATAAAATTTAATTTCACAACATAACCTTAATATAACATCCTGTTTTATCTTCTACGCTTTGCAAAGAACAGCTCTGTAATCCAAGGTCTGGGTCTCCTCTACGGCTATCCAATCCCAGATCACCACTGTTCAATTTTTTTTAATTAAGTTTTAATAATAAAAATATTGTTGGGTTATTAACTACTCTCAATGCGAAAAACAGAAATGACGTTCGACCTATCAAAGTTTTTTTTGTGATCGAAGATAAATGGACAAATTAAAAAAAAAGATAAAATATCATTTTTGAAAAAGATCCTGATCACTTCTTTAAAGTTATCCCAATGTCATTTTTAATTGTGGGTCTATGGCATCTTCAAAATCAGGTGCATGACATCTTTTAATATTTCCCGAAGTCAATTTTTATTGTAAATTCATTTCAAATGTTGAATTCACGATATGTCAAAATAATTAGTAGACTTTTTCAATGGGAAAATGTGAATGCCGAAGTCATAAAGAGAGGTGTGCATAGTATTATGGGGGAATTGTTTTTTAAACAATTATATGTTTTTTGGAATATTTTGAATTAATAAAATATAATAATATAATGTAAAAATATGTTATAAATATATTAAGCGACTTTTTCAATGGAAAAATGTGAATGCCGAAGTCATAAAGAGAGGTGTGCATAGTATTATGGGGAATTGTTTTTTAAACAACAAAAACATCTAGTTATGGCATGGAATGAATATATTTTTTTGGAATATTTTGAATTAATAAAATATAATAATATAGTGTAAAAATATGTTATAAATATATTAAGAAACATGTTGTAAGTGGAGATAAGTAAAAACATTGTAAGAAACAAAAGGAATTTATGATATGTGTGAATGATAACGACTCATATTACATAGTTATGGAATACATTCATTGATTAGAGAAGAGTAAAAATGGGTTATACCAACAAGGAATCTAAGTGTGTTTCTTCTTTTATTTGCAGTGCAACAAATGCAGTATCTTGCATTTTCTCATGATGTTCAAAAGAGAAGAAGGGTAAGATGCACAAACCTACTCCGAAGAATAACCCTTGTCATTCAACCTTGGCTTCCTTGGATAGTGTTAAGCCTTGTGATTTATGCATAGTCAAGGCCCATGCCATTTTGAGTAGGATTTGTTTCTTGTTGGCACATTTTAGGGGTGGGAATATTGGTACTTTTTTGAGGTTGATATGGTACCATGGTGGACCAATATATGTATTGAACTCCACAACAACATATGATGGAAAGTTTGGAGGGTCTTGTGTGTAGGCAGTTTTGATGACCATTACTAGTGCTCCATTTACTAGTCTTGCTTGGATCCATAAACTACAAGTCAACATAACACATTAACTAGTACATAACGGAATATTTTGGTCCAATTGGTGGTCATGATCTTCCTTAGAGATAGAAGAGCTAAGCCATTCCATAATGCTCAGTGTTCAATGAATTTACCAGTTGTTTATTATGTTGGGATACCAAAATATTTGTTGCAAATAGGTGTATGGCCACATTGAAGGATTTGCATTTGGTTGTAGACAATAATGTATTTGTCCAGATTGAAGGATCTTCCAACATTGTTGTAGTGGAGTTGTGTTCCTAATGTTTGTCAACAAGGGATGAAAATAGATCTACTTTGCATCCAATCCCTATTGACAGAAAATTGTTTGCAAGGATCTCTATTGGCAGAAGATTGTTTGCAAGGTTACAACAGTGGTGAGGGAGTTCCACAAAGACCTACCTAGTGTTAAATATTTACATTTTTCAAATATTACCCTATTTCCTTCATTTGTCCTCTATAAGATTGAAGATTCATGGTGCTCTAGTCTACTGATTGAACACACACTCCTACTATCAACACATTGATTGTAGGTGGGTCATCATAATTTGAACAAAGATTCAACCTGAAATGATGTACCATGCATGGTTCTTGATAAATTGTATATCTCTATCAATTGGTGTGAGCAAAATGCATATATCTTTAAATGACCAATTCTCTCTATGAAATACTTTTGTTTTTATAAAAATAACAAATTACAACTTTATATCTTGGTTGCACGAACTCAAAAGTATATGTTTGCTAATTTTTGTTTAGAAAGCATAAAGAAGATAGTTCCAAGCTACCATGTAAACATCCCTATTTATCCATGTAGACATCCAATTCTAACAATATTGAAATTTATTAGTTCATTGAGTTATTTGCCCAAGCTTTGAAAAGTGATTCATTTGGGATTAATTGAAAGTACTTTGAGGGAAAAGAATTGTTCAAGTGAGAAAATCCATCATTATGAGGATGATGGTTATCATCCACTCACATTAAATTTGGTCTTAAGGATCATCATCCACTATCAAATTTGGTCTTTCAGACCTTAAAAAAGGTAATGAATTACTTAGTAAAATGTATTCCTAAATCATTATAATTTGGAGAATAATGTAACCAAGGTTCAAAAATTTATATGCAATATGATTAAATAACAAAATATTATATGATTATATAAAATATCAATAGGACAATAGTAAAATAGATAATGATACTAAGATAGTAAAAAATTATATATGTATATATATTAATGGCCATGTGTAGCTTTTTGGTATTCAGCTAATATAAATTTGTACAAAATCACAATTTTATGTTGTTTAAATTGCATTTTTGAATTAAATGAATTTAGCTGAAAAATCTATATAATTTTTTTTTTTATGAATTACATTATGAAAAGTTAATGTTGAAAGAGTAATAAAAATAATATTATAAGATAATTAAATTAAATATAGTTTATTTGTCAAATTATATGAATACATGTTGATTGAGAAATAGTGTAGACATGATGGTTGAGAGGAATTGTTTGTAGTAATTATAGGTGGATTCAAATCTAGTTTTAATGACATTTGTTCTTTATAAGTCAATATGATTACATTATTCAATGAATGTAATCTTTAAAATATTTTATTTATATGAATTTATTAATTTTTTTTTCCCTTAGTGTACAAAATTTAGTGTAATGAGATTTCGAAGATACATAAATGTAATTTTTTTTTATTATCACCCTTTCAATCATATTTTTTTTTCCTTGTATTTTCTCTCATCACGCTTTCATTCATATAAACCATATAATTCAATTTACCAAGAAAATATGTGTAACTTATTTACCCAGTTACCTAGGTTAATGTCGAGAGGCCAATCAAAGTGACATCATAAAATTTATGAGTAAAGATGTGGAATTTATTTACCAACAGTGACATCATAAAATTTATGAGTAAAGATGTGGAATTTATTTACCAACTCAAGTCAAGTAGGTTATTTACCAAGTCAGGTAGGTCAATGCCAAGAGGCCAATCAAAGTGACACCTAAATCAATTGATCAAATAAATTATTGTTTTTTAATCAAATTTTCTTGGAAGGTTTAGTGTTAAGTCAGCATTGTATCCATGTGTCCTTCCAACCTGACTGGATTGAAGTTGGACCTATTTTACCAGCCTCCAATAGACGGGGGACAGTTTAGCCTTATATGTGCAAGGAACATCAATCTATTTTTATTTACAAGGTTAAGGTTTAAATAATTAAATAATGCGTGCGAGGGAGCAAGTAGAGCGTATGAGCAAAGTGGACATGTGGCCAATTTATGATCGATGTCTTTTACTGGTAGTGTCTCTCTTCGCTCAAGAAGGGAAGTTACAGGTGGCGAGCAAGGTGGACACTGAAGGGCAGCGCATGTGTCCCACCTGGCGATTTTTTCATATTCGAGGCACAATAAATGAAACCTCTCGTGGAGGAGTTGATAACGTTGTTTGCATTCCCTATGCTTATACCTCGTTCATTGCAATCCCTATTTCCTTGCCTTCATGTCCTTGTTTCACTACTTTTTCTACTCTATTTTTTAAATATACTTTTTCTACTCTATTTTTTAAATAGGGAGGCTCTATTATTTTTGGTGGAAGAAAGGTCCTCCCCCTATTTGATCTATTTCATAAGCTTTGCTTTCAGTGGTTGTTTGTTTTTTTTTTGGTATGAGAGATTTTGTTTTAGAGTTATTGTGTGTGGGGGTGTGGAGTTGAGTTGAGTTGAGTTGAGTTGAGAAAGGTGTGAATAACCATTAGAGATCTTTTATTAAGAGGCAAAAGGATTAGGGATTTTTGTTCGGGATGGGTAGGGGAAGAAGGAGAGGGTACTTGGTATTGGTCGATATGAGGGGACGCTGCAGCTGCAGCCTCCACATTTTTTAAAGCCCCTTTTGTCACTTTGAATCTTGAGAGACAATAAAAACATGGGAAGGGATGCAACCCCTGGCTTTCTTAGGTGTTGTGGAGTCTCCCCATCATAATCCCCTCCATAAACATGTATTTCTCGAGGAGGGATCTCGTCCTGTTCCTTTGGTTCCAGTTTTTTCCTATCCAATCTTTTCCGATTGCAATGGTGTCAACGTTGTCGCTGCTACGTGGTATGTGGCCCATTCTTCTATCTTGTATAGAGTCAATGTGTGGGGAGCTCCTTAGTTTTTGGTGAATGAGAATGGAAAAGTGTATGTTCAATATCATGGTTCCCAAATTCTTTTTGTTGAAGAAATTGATGTGATGAAGGTCATCGAGAAGGTGGTTTCCTCCAAATCCATGGGAGATATTGGGATGTCAGGGCCGCTTAATTTTTGGTTTCTGAATGTGTTGAAGAACATGTTAGAATCCCTGCAATAGGCCTTTGACTCTGCAATGTGGATGATTTCATATGTGAATTTGTTTCAAGGGGTTTATCCTATCAAGTGCAATCATGGGAGGTCAAATCATTGATAATAGAGGAACAAAGTAAATTGTGAATGCATTGGTGAGGGAGATCAAGGGAGATTTGCGGGATCACTCATTGATAATCATTCCAAGCTAATCAAAGTAGGTTATGATTGCTTCTCTAAGTCTCACCAATGGAGCTACTAGGCCTAAATCCTTTTCAGGTGGGAGTTGTACTAAGCAGCAGAAGCATTCCCTCCCTTTTTGGTTGGCTTCTTACTGAAGAAGGCACTGACTTGCTGAAGAAAGGAGATCTTGAAGGCAAAAGGAAGCAGTGAAGGAGGTGGCTAGGATGAGGAAGATGGAAATGGTGTGGGCAGTGAGGCATTGTATTGAGGGCAAGTGGAGGCAGTGTACAAAGGAAAGGAGGTGTCCAGAGGTGTATGGAGGACATGAGTTTGTTGACAATAGGTGGAGGTCAAAGCCTACACGAAGACATATGAAAAAGGTGGAGAAAATCCATGGAGTGTGAAGTGCTTGACAATAGGAGGTGTACTGATACAAGGTAGTATTGGTTGACATGTTTTGGGATGGTTGACAGTTTTTGGACTGTTGACAGGTTTCAGGAAAAATCTCTTCCTATGTACATCCCTTCGAAATAAAAAGATAAAAATGGTTTAAAAGGTACCCTTGTTAAAGCCACTAACTCTGCGGGAGCTTCACCTTGTTGACCACTATCTTATCACATTCATTCATAAAGGGGGTTTTTAAATTCTAAAAAACAAAGTCGATATATTGTAGGTATTGAGGGGGATATCAAGTCTTAAGGATATTGGTGGGAATAAAAATGGGTATCTAGTAAAAACAAGGGTTTCTTTTATTGGAAGTATGTATTGGGAGGGGGGTTCAACAAAAGGATTTTGGGAGATAATTATCAATATCTAGTCAAATTAGGGGTATTCTTTAATATTCCATGAAAGCAAGCACTATGTCATAGGTTCATAGCCTGAAGACCCTGTAACCGACATCATTTGAAATTTGATTGTACAAACAAAGTCCAAGTTCAATTACAAACAAATTCAAAGTCCACCGGTACCGACATGCATAAGGAAGTCCAAGTGATTTGGTGTAATTTTGATGCAAGGATTTTTCAGGGATTTTCCGAGGGTCATAACTTTTGACTCAGTGATCCATTTGGCATGAAATTTTACGGGGAGTTGTGTCTCGAAGGGTTCACTTCCGTGTTGATTGGACATCGTTTTGATACTTTTTCAGGGTCAAATTCTTTCATATAAGGCCTCAAATTGGGGTTTTAGTGTTTTTATGAGAATTTATCAATTATCTCTTAATTTATGAGCTTAATCAGAAAAGATAGTTGACAGATAGTGTCACTTTAGTTATCTCTTAGTTAGTGGTCAGTTTTAAAGACATGCGAGAATTTTCTAAATTGATCTAGGTGGATATTGGTGGCCACCCACCTTTTCCAATTGGCTCAAAACAATTTTCTTGTAATTTTGGTAATTTACTATTTTTAATAGTTTTTAACTTTTGGGGCCATTTTGAGGGCCTAAATAAATATTTTTTGGAATCGAGATTCTCAATGATAGTCAAAGGTTCTGATTGAGCCCCCTAAATAAATCTCCTCGACGATACCTTTCCAACAAGCTACCGTGCGCCCCAAACGAAGATCGTATGCCAAAGTTACACCCCCAGGAAGTTGATACACCAAACTACCCAAAACAGGGTCCACAAAATTGTTGGCTTTTCATCTTCCGGGGTTAGGGTTTTGAATTTTATTTATG
>CBVK0103971650.1:0-11401 GCA_900067695.1 Picea abies
TGATTCAAAAAGAAAATGTCTCCTTGGTATATATAGGAGACTAGGAGGTACTAATGGCCTAAAGCTGACATAAATAAAATAAAATTACTAATATAATATGCCCCAATTAAGGGGTAATGAGTCAATATTAGGGCTTAACAAAGCTCTCAATAGCTGAGATAAAATACACCACCACCGAGAGAGAAGGTTTAGACATGGTGTATGCGCTGCAGAAGTTTTGTCACTACTTGTTAGGAGGACACTTTAATATGTTCAATGACCATTCTGCATTGAAATACCTAGTCAACAAGCCAGTGTTGGGGGGAAGGATATGCAAATGGATTTTTTTATTTCAGGAATATGATTTTGAAATTGTGGTAAAGCCAGGAAGGATGAATAAGGGACTTGACCACTTATCTAGGTTGGAACATGGAGAGGAACCTACTAGTTTGGAGGATACACTATCATATGCATAGTTGTTGGCCATTAGAAAGGTTGATGATCACTCTACCGAGATAGTTCAGTTCCTATCAATAGGAATAACACCTCGTGAATATATAGTCATTCAGAAGAAACAACTGGTAGTGCGCGCTGCAGATTTGTTTCCTATAGATGGACGACTATATAAGATGGGACTTGATGAGATCCTGAGAAGATGTGTTATGGAGGAAGAACGACCATTGATTTTAGCATAATCTCATGAAGGCATCGCAGGAGGAAATTATGTAGGAAAAGCAACAACGCAGAAGGTTCTTAGAGCTAGCCTCTGGTGGGCCACTTTACACAGAGATGCTAAAGAATACTACAAAGCATGTGATGTATGCCAAAGAGTTGGGAAACCTTCCCGAAGAGATGAGATGCCTTTAGCACCCCAACTAACTTTACAAGCATTTGAGAAATGGGCCATTGACTTTGTGGGACCTATAAACCCACTAGCGAAGTGCACAGGAGCCAGATACATCATCACTGTGACAGAGTATTTGACCAGATGGGCAAAAGCAAGAGAAGTTAGGGACTGTAGTGCAACTATAGTTGTACGTTTCATATTTGATGATATCATAACCAGGTTTGGATGCCCAAATATCCTCATGAGTGATCAAGGTACACATTTTATTAATAAGTGATCAAGGTACACATTTTATTAATAAGACTATTGAATCCTTGACTCATGAATTTGAAGTTCACCATAAGAAGAGCACTCCTTACCACCCACAAGCAAATGGGACGGTTGAATCCTTCAACAAGATCTTGGAGACAGCGCTGACGAAGATTTGTAGTGTAAACAGAGATGACTTGGATTTGAGAGTACCAACAATATTATGGGCCTATAGAACCACTTATAAGAAACTAACAGTGCAGACTCCCTTTAAGTTGGTTTATGGCCTAGAAGAAATTGTACCCATGGAATATTTAGTTCCTAGCTTAAGAATTGCAACCTTTATAGATATGGATGACACTAGCGTTGTTCAAGAGAGGCTCGCGCAGTTTCTCAAACTAGAAGAAGACAGATTTATTGCAGGATTTCACCAGCAAGTTCAGAAGGAACGAGAAAAGGCCTACCATGACAAGCATATCAAGAAAAAAAAATTTAAGCAAGGAGATATGGTATTGGTATACGATAGCAAGTTTATGAAGCATCCAGGGAAGTTCAGAACACATTGGTTGGGTCCATATGAGGTTGCCTATGTTACAGAAGGAGGAGTTGCGCAACTGAAGACTTTGAATGGGGAATGGAAGGAAGGATTGGTGAATGGGAGTCGGTTGAAATTGTATTATGACAACCAAATGCCTCATAGCTCTCAGTAAAAATAGAGGGAGAAGGGTCCAGGTACCAAGTGCAGTTGAAACTGGGTACCAGACACAGAAAAGACAGTCTACACATAGGGTGGAAGAACAAAGAAAAAAACATAGGTTGTGATGTGCAGTCTGGAGTCGAGATACAATAGAAGATTTCGACCAAAGTGCCTTGGGATGAGTCACAGGTGAATGTTGGGGGCCTGTTGGCTCTTGGTTATAGAAGGAAGCGAAGATTAAGGAATAAAAGGCAGAACACGAACTACGCAGAAAGAAAATTGACTGAGATCAGGTCAAAGTGGCCAAAGAAGAAAAAAAGATGGAGTGAAGTCCGAGAGAGAAATTCGTTGGACGACGAGATCGGGGAAGACAGATAATAAAGAAATGGGGATCATGGAAAAAACGACAAGTGGAAAAATCCACTGGTAGATGTTGTGGAGAACCTCGCGGGAAGGAAGGAAAGACAAGCTGGTGAAGCCCTAGAAACGCGGGTCAAGTTGATCTAGGGTTATAGACACCTAGGGTTTTGGTATATATGGTTTTAGACACCTAGGCTTCGGCCTAAGGCTGCCAATGAGCTATTGTAATGTATAAATAAAGGTCAAGAGGACCTGATATGGGTTCAGATATGGGATGATGAGTGATTTTTGTTATTACTAAGAGAGAAGTATTGTGTGGTGAGAAAATTTTGTGTTGTAATATCTTCAGCTGGGTGCGAAGATCAACCCTGCAGCTCAGTGTGCAGGGAAGGGAGATAGAGAGAAGATAGAAAGAGAGAGATCTGGAAGCTAAGAGTGCAGATAGAACTGTAAGATTTCACCGAATATATTATAAAGCATAGTGTTGTGGACATAGCCCTAGGGAGAGGGTGAACTACATATATGCTATTGTTGTGTGTGGTTGATGTTGTGTTCTTTACTCTGTTAATCTAATGATGCATTAGTATGTTAGATCTGACATATAACTGTGTGAATTACGTTTATGTTTAGAAAGAATAATTTGATCTCTGTGTGTGATTTCCTTGATTCCACTTTCGTTTCCTGTGGTTGTAGACACCTATGTCCTGCAACCCCCTAATGCTACTTCGGGTGAGACTGCATCTGCTTCACAGGTGTTGCTGAAAGGGCCAGTAGTTAGGTATTGTTGGTGTGCTATTAGAGTTGGACCCTGGGTCTTCCCCTGTGCCAACAAAATATTAATAGAAATAATCCCTCAAGGACATTTTTATAGAGAGGAAAAATGTTTCTAGTGACTATTGGATGTGAATTACTTCCATTGGAATTCTAGTTATTGTGAAATGTTATAAGGTTGCACTATTCATTTACATACTTCTCTTGCATAAATGTGTGCCTTTCTTGGAGCATATGTTCTTCTTTATTATTAATGTTTTGAGATGATGAATAGATGGGCATGAATGAGTTATTGCAACAAACTATCTCTTTGCATGTATTTATTTATGTATACGTTATCAATATTTAGCCCTATAATAATTATCTAGGTAGGGGTTGTATGAAGGGATTGGTTACATTAATATATGTTCATTTAGTATATTTTTTTCTCCTAGCTAAGACAGGTTAGATTATATTTGATTTCATGCATTTAGTATAGATCATACTTGCACACACTACATTTCCAAACTCCACCAACCACTCATAACTACGTCATACCCATAATGGTTACCATCCTAGAATGTCGATGAAAATCTTATCCCCAAAAATGTGAAGCCTAATTGGGATTTCATATCAAGGAGTACAAATGTTTGTTTAAGGGAATTTTACCCGCGTCAACAAATTTTTGTGCTAGAAGTAGGGTAAAGTTGTATGGATAGAAGAAATATTCGATCTTTCCATGGCCAAACTTCTAATAATACCCATCATGAAAAATAGTGTCATATCTTTCATATTAGGGGAAAATATTGAGTTGGATATTCCTTACAAAGATTCTCCTCCTACTCATGATATCCCAGTTGTCGGAACCCCTGAACCTCCACCTAAGACTTTGTACATTGTTCCACACATCGCGTTCAATGAAACCATCGATAACTCATTCCCTTGAGAAACAAGTTGCTCATTTACCTATAGCATATTTTCTACCTAGAATAAAATCTACCCATCAATATATAACTCAATCTGGTTTTCTTATTGACCCCACCAAAGGCTTAGTTGAGTTAACCTTGCAAGATATACAACAACCCTTAGACTAGATACCTCCTACTCCTCTAGCTTCCACTCATTCTACCCATGGCTCGGAATATGATTCTAAATATGAAGAGGAAACAATAAGGAATCCCAATATGTATGGTAAACAAAACCATTTTTCTACATGGATGTTACAAGGATATTTAAACTTGCCAAGACTTGTACATGACTTTCCCAAATGCTCAAAAAGTATTTTTCTCAAATTTGATCCAGACAAGTCATGCACCTTAGAAGACATTATAAATAATTTCTATGTAGTATTCAACCTTATGAATGTTGAACATGAAGACGCAATATAGAGGTTACTTCATTACACTTTCAAAAATAAATCATCCACGTGGTATTGAAATTTTATTGTCGGGTCCATAAGAATTTGGGATGCATTTGAGAGAGATTTTGTTAACAAATTTGGAGAAGAGAAAACTCCTATGACTCTTCTTAGAGAATCAATTTCCATCAATATGGAAACAAATGAGAAAATAAAATATTTTAACCAACATTTCATGACTATCCTCAATAAATTTCCTACTTTTGTTTAATCTACTAAAGCATTTAATATAGAGTATTATACCTCCTTGCATCCCTCTATGTCCATGTTTGTTAAAAGAGCCAACAAAACAACTCTAGAAGAAATTTTTGAGGAAGCTAAGAATGTAGAAAAGAAAATGTTGTCTCTAGCTAGCAATCCAGGAACAAAAGATAGTAAAGAATATGGTAAGAAACCATTATTGGTGACTAAACCACTTAATAAAGAATCGATTGAATTAGACAACGAGATCAAATTGTTCAAGAATTTTTCCAATGATGTGGTAGACCTAAATAAAACCATTGGTGAAGGGTCATCCCATCACAAACCCTTTCAACATTTTCCCAAGAAATCAAACAACCAACCCAAACCACTGGAAGCCTCAAATATTAACCTCAACCTTGATGAGTTTGGCATGGATATTTTTTGTTCCTACCATCAAAATAATCAGTCTAAGAAAACTTGTCCTCAGTGAATAAACTTCATGACTTTGGTTATCAATCAACTTTTGGAACAACAATCCACTATTGATGACCATCCCTAGTAAAAAAAACTAAGTAATTAACTGAAGAAGAGGATAACACTAAGGATTCTTCCCTTTTTTGTGGGACTAGTCTTTAGACTCTGACGATGAGGTAGTTGAGGAAATATACCTAGGTGAAACTTAGGATACTAATACTATCAAAAAATATTACAATCTAAGGAGTAAAGGGCTCGTGTTAGACACCATCGTCCCTTCTAAATATGTTTCTGATCCTTAGAAAATCACTCGTCCTATGAAAACAAAAAAACACATATTTTTTCTCAAAACAAAGTTGTTTGAAGCACTTACCAATTATCCAAAACCACTGGTAACTTGTTCATACACTCAATGGAATATAATTTCATAAATAACATGAATAAGACCAAGGACAATGTTTTGTTGTATGACATTTTCACCCTTCCACAATAAAGAGATCTGATTGTCAATACATTTAGGTCCCTTCCCTCTCAATACAAAACAATCGTAGTTGTAGACAACAGTCCCAAAACTGATAAAACTAAAAAAGAAGATAAAACTATAGTAAAATCCACAGTTAATGCAACAAGCATAGCGACACATTCTAAATCCCAAACTCCACCTTTTCTCTTGACATTTTAAATTTTCAATTTCAATGTACATAATTTCTTGGTGGAATCAAAGGTTTCTTCCAATGTCATGCCATGCTCTATTTTAAAAATATAATGATATACCAACAGAGACAACTACTAGGATAATTTATTTGGATAGATCATATGTCAAGGTTATGGGAGGACTAAAGGAAATCATGATTAGAGTAGCTTCAAATCCTAGAGTTCATCAAGTTATTGACATTATAGTTGTAGACATTTTGAAATCTTATGGCTTGTTATTTAGCATGGATTGGTATCATAAATTCCAAGGTTATTTCTCAACTGATTTGTCTCACTTATGGCTACCATATAAGGGAAGAAAAAATGAAATAAAGGTAGATAGTGAAGCCCACATGAAGCATATTATTACAAAATTAGAAGATAAGAGTGAACTTATGATTTTTTCTCCTTCAGTATTGGGTAAATTTTTTGGGAGACTGATTATGGTTGTCATATATCTCATCCATCACCTTTACAACTAGACAAATAGTATGAAATCTTTCATTTCACTCCGACATAGAAATATTAATATATTAGAGTAGTTCAACTAATTTAGTTATAGAAACTGACATTTCGACATTGTTTTTTGATGGCTCCAGATCACAAGAGGGAGTCATGGTGGGATGTATCCTAATTGACTTAAGAAAATGAAATACATTGATTTCCTTCCAGTTAGAGTTTGAATGCACCAAAATCATGATTGGATATGAAGCCTTGATTGAAGGTTTGAAGAAAGCCACAAATCTCAAGATAAAAAGTTTGAAAGTTTTGGGTGACTGAAATTATTGTGGGACAAGTAAAAAAATTCATACAATGTTTGTCCCCCATATTAAAGGTTACCAAAAAGAGGTATGAAAACTAATCAATTATTTTTATGCATTTAATAATACTTGCATTCCTCGTTCTTAGAACATTGCTACTGATACATTAGCTAATGCAAAACCATAAAAAACTGGAGGGTGTTCAATGATGATTCACGTATACTATATTTTCTCACCAATGATGCCATTTTCAAAGATATTGTTATTGATGATCAATAACATCAACAATAATTAAAAAACATTTATAATGAAACAAAGGGAATCAAGGGTAATTGTGTCTCAAGAAATGTCTTAACTATAGAAAATTTTCTTGATTTACTATCCAAACTTTAAAAAAACAACCAATTTTAAGACAAACAACTCCACTATGATGTACTTTTTGGTAAATTAGGGAACCCCTGAGCATCCCAAGTTTATCAATTTGGGAACTTTCTATTCAGAAGTTGAAAGTTGTACCTTCAATTATCTCTTCAAGAAGTATAAATATGTCTTCATGTGGAATTATGAAGATATGAAAACTTATGACACCCAAATCATCCAATACATCATTCCCATTAAACATGACATTAATCCTTTTCAATGGAAATTAAGAAAGTGCATCCTACATTGAGACCTATCATTCAAAAGAAGATTAAGAAGCTATTGGATGATCGAATCATTTTCAAGGTTTTTCATTCAACGCAGGTGTCCAATCTAGTTCCTATCAGGAAGAAATCCAGGGATATTAGACTTTGTGTAGACTTCCCGAACTTAAATAAGGCATATGAAGAAGATAAATACCATGTTCCTCGCATGGAAAAAATATTACATCTCATCTCAAGTTCGACTATTTTCTCTTTTTTATATAGGTTCTCAAGTGGTAACCAGGTTCTTGTAGCAAAACCAGATCAATCAAAGACTACTTTCCACAAAAGTGGGGGACTTCACTTACCATGGAATGCCTTTTTATCTAACATAGGAGAAACATTCCAATGCACCATGGACATTTCTTTTGAAGGTTCAGTTGGTCAAAGAGTAGTGTTCTAATTTTATGATGTGATAGTTTATTCTAAGAAAATATTAGATCACCCACATCACTTGAAATAGAGTTTTGAAAGATGCAAAAAATATTACATATCTATGAATCCCAATAAAATCATATTTTCTATTTCAAAAGAAAAAATACTAGGGTATTTCATCTTAAAATATGGGGTTTCTATTGATCAAGAACAAACAAAATCAATTATGTATATTCCCTTTCCTAGTAGAAAAAAATACATGCAATCATTCTTTAGGAAGATAATTTTGTGAGAAGATTCATATCGAACTTCACAACGATAGTCAGGCTCCTTCAACATATTATTAAGAAGAATGTGTAGTACAAAAGGATATATATTCAAAAAGAGGCATTTGAAAAAATCAAGGCTTCCATAGTAGTCTCCCCTGCACTGCAAAACCCATATTTTTCCAAATATTTTCTATTGTATAATTTTTCTTCAAACCATTCCCTTGTAGGAGTTCTCACTCAAAGGGATTAGTAAGGGGATGAATGCCTCATTTTATTTATGAGCACTAGTCTATAGGGGGGCAAATTTAACTACTAGATAATGCACAAGCAATAATTTTCTATCCACAAATCCATATGGTAATGGGGGCCCTACATTCTAAAGAACCACACCAAAGTTATTGTATCTAATTCATCTATAGGATCACTTTTTGTTCAGAAATAACTAAGAGAATACCAGGAAAATTGTATGATAGTTGTGCAGGAATATTTCTTGAATTTAAACTTACAAACATTGCGAAATTTTATGGCCTGTGTAAAATAGAAACTAAATCCTTTGACTCTGTAGATCAACATGAAGATGATTTGGAAGAAGAACTAAAGATGTGCATGAAAAAATCTCTGTGTGTTCCAAAAATTGATGATCCTTGGTACAATGATCTCAAGCAATGCTTGCAGCATGACACTACCCTCAATCATCTAAATACCAAACATAAAATATCCTTGAGGCTTAAATCAACACACTATCAACTCGTCATTGATGTTCTTCTCAGGAGAAATTATGAAAATGTCCTCCTTCGATGCTCAGAGAAGAAATATGCGGATAGAATTATTAGAGAGACACATGATGGGCCAACAAGAGGACATTTTTCTGGAGAGACTATAGTTCAAACAATTATGAGAGCAAGCTACTACTTTTCAAATTGTTTTGTATATCAGATATTCTCTTCATATTATTTTTTGAGGAGTTTATATTATTTAATACATATATGCAAATTTTGGTTCAAATTCAATGTATTCATGTGACAATGGGTTATGCAAATTACACAAAACCATTCAATATTTAACTTTTCAATGTTTTTTTTATATCAATATAACTTCTCACTATATGAACCTTGCATAATCAAATCAAAAAATGCACTTAAAAACATTTTCTAGACTTGGTATATTAAAACTATATTGAAATATCTAATTATTATTATTTTCAATGTGAAACATTTAAACACTTCATAAATAAATATTAGAGAGGTATTGCAATAAACTCTAAAGTGATTTTTCCCTAACATTCCTTATTATATTTGATAAAAATCAAATTGTACTACTATGTTGCATTCTAATTCATAATCATTTTATTTTTACACTTAAACAACTTGCAAACGCTTAAGTGGTGTGAACATTATACTCAACACAATTAAAATAGTTACTTAGTGTTAATTATCAAAATGGTTAATAATAGTATCAAACACAATTACTATGGCATTAAACAAATTTATAGGTAAATGTTTTTTTGCACAAACTATTATTCATGAGTCAATTTTTGATAAACTTTTGTATAATACAAAAATATAAATATTAATGATAACATAAATTATGTGAGTCTAATTTTTTGAAGATTATTAATGTGTACTTTTCAATATAATATGTTCCAACACACTATGAATAAACATTGAACACTTGCAATATCTAGTTCGTTAAGTTTTCCATCTTTCCTTTGGTATTTGAAAAAAAATCAAATTGCACTGCTTTGTCACTATTCTAATTCTTAATTGATTTTGATTGTTAAAACCATTGATAATAAACATTGAACAGAATATTAACATCAATGTCAATTTTCCATCTTTCCTTTAGTATTTGAAAAAAAAAACAACTTGTACTACTTTGTCACTATTCTAATTCTTAATTGATTTTGATTGTTAAAATGATTGAAAATAAGAATTGAACACAATATTAACATCAATGTCATTAAATAATTTTATAGGTAAGAAATTTCTCCTACAATAATCTATTCTTGATGAAGTAAACCTCAAACAATTACTTAGCTTTTAATACAAAAATATAAATAATAATATGAAGAAATTTTGTTGTTATTCTAATTCATAATTTATTTTGATCATTACAAGGGTAAACCTAGACTTAATAATGAAATATTTTATCTGGCAGACTTTAAAATGGTGCCAACTTCCTATAATAAAATACAGTACTAGTACTAAACACACTATTAACATCAATGTCATTAAATAACATTATAGGTAACAAAATTTCTCTTAATTAATATATTATTGATGAAGTAAACCTCGATCAGTTACTTAGCTTTTAGTTCAAAAATAAAAATCATAATAGGGATAAATTTTGTTGCTATTCTAATTTATAATTTATTTTGTTAATTACAAGGGAAAATCTAGACTTAAAAATAAAATAGTTTCTCGTGTGGATTTTAAAATGGTGTGAACTTCCTACAATAAAATTTAGTACTCAACCTCCAGACAATATTAGTTACTATATGAGAAAAAATAAAATTGTTATAGTAACAAACACATTGGTATTATGTCATTCAATATCTTGATAGGTCACTCCAAGAACGTGTCAATCTCCTAGACTTACTATAGTAACTCAACGTTGAGACATAGTAGTTACTATAATATTAAATTATAACTAAAATACACTTTAATAATAGTAATAGACATAGCCCTCAGGGTGTAGAATAGTTGGTGATGGAGTGTACTTTTCCATTATGTGAAGTGATGTAGGAGCATCCCTCCACGTCAACAAATATGCCAGCAAGCCAACACATAGGTATGAAATGGAGAAAAGGAGAGGCATTGACCCTCCCATTTTTAAATTCAAAATATGATCCTATAGGGATTTGTGTTGTAAGGTCATAAGAACCGAGCCATGCCTTTGTACAAGTAGTGGATACGGTCACCTTAAATGGTTGAGTGTAAGAAGGTCTAGATCATAGTCAGGTCTAGATAATCATTCAATGTAATGTAGCCGTAGGAGTATGGTGTCTTAATTGAGACAGTGATGGCACTAAGGCGGTGGAGATGATAAGATCGTGGAGCCCTCTTTTGTAAAAGGATACTTAGGAGAGATGTTTGAATGACAGAGGTATTAGAAGCATAACTCAGAGTAGAGTTAGGTTAGGATAGCTTGAGAGAACTAAGACTCTGTTGTAGTCCAGTTTCTGTAAACATCTGTATAGACACACAGAGATAATAGAAAAATAGTTTTTCCTGCATACAGTGTGTTTATGTATTTGTGTTCATTATTATTCTTTTATATGTCATTCATGTTTTGAATGCGTAAACTGGTGAAGTATTGAATCATTTTCAATTGTTTCTTTTCTTTTATTTTTCAAGTGCAAGGATTGCGTTGAAAGAGGTGACTTAACCTCAGAGAAGCTCAAGAGAGATAGCGTTGAACCTTCATCAACAGAAGTGCAAGGAGTGCATAGAAATAACTATGTGTTGAGTTCATAAAGAGACAGAGTTATTGAACACTCTATAAGGAGAATCTCTACAAGGTGTGCATCGAGCAAGGAGAATGCCAGGAGGGCAAAAAGAATTTATTTTCAAGAATTCTTTCAGATCTGAGTTTGACGAAATCCCCAAAACACAAGTGCATGGGAGATCAAAATATTTGAGGAGATCAAGCTCAGAAGGGATAA
>CBVK0103971658.1:0-10578 GCA_900067695.1 Picea abies
GGTTTTCTCCCTTTATGGGTTTCCTCATGAAAATCTGTCTCTATGTATACTTTATGTGTGACTAATGCTCTTTGGTTTTACTGTCCATATGTTGTATATTGTTGATGATCACTTGAAGAAATATTAATAATGGTTTAATAGACTTAAAATTGTTTAAGCATAGTTACAATTGATTCACCCCCCCCTCTCAGTTTTTTTTAGTAATTTCAACATTGAGGAACCCAGGTAGGAGGCTCAAAAGTGGGAGGCTTCTAGGAGCAACATGTCTTCCAAGAATAGACCATGCCATGCAGTAGGATTTGTTTCGATGACAGAGGTAGCAACCAACCAGGAGGATTAGAGTGTAGTTGTGGTAGCAGATCTAGAGTGGGAAGCAAAGTCACTTCCAGTGTCGGAGATAGAGATACTTCCAAGGGACATTGGAGTGGGTGAGAATACCTCCCTCACTAAGAGGGAGTGTTGATGATTTTGTAGCTTCGGGGGGCATTCCCACTAGAGGCCTTGGTGTCGGGTATGTGGGAATATTTGTTGGCACCACATTGGACTTTCGTTTGGTGAAAACCACCTTGTACTTTGAGTTGGGGCTTCATGGGTTTGTTGATGGGCTTTGTGGGCTTGTGTTGGAGCTTCACACCCACAAGGAGGAATAAAATATTCGAATTTAATGTTGAGTTTAGTGGAGAGATCCTTAAAGTAAGCTAAGGGATTATAAACTCACATTAGACTCTTATAAAAGGAGAGGAGAGATTGTGACATCTGATTGTGACATTATGGAGTTAACATAAGTGAGTGAGCACTTGTGCTAGGAGGCTTGGAAATTTCAGCGATGGAAATTCTGTAATTTTGGAAAATATGTCGTAGGGTTCTTCGAAATTATGTTTCTATTATCCGCCAAGGAAGGCCAAACATCTGAGAAGGAGAGAGCAGGGCCACGCACGTGGGAGAAAGTACAAGTCACACATGTGGAAGAAGACAGTCGTACAACTCACATGTATGAGCAGATTTTTACCGTCACACATGTGATAAACCATACAGTCACACATGATAGTGCACATGTATGACGGAGAAAACAGAGGCTGCACATGTGAAAATTCTAGGTAGGTGATATTCTATACAGGCTGATGTCAATAGGTCATATAGTCCATATGGCTAGCGTCAACAGGCCGTACAGGTGACGTCAACAAATTTGCAAGTCGGGAATTTTTCCTGGGATTTTGTTGAGTTTTGTTTTGTTTCTTTTGTTGATTTTAATAGGATTGATTAGTCCTCAAATTTGGTGAATTTGTAAGTTGTTGCAAGGGTTGATTTTGCCCTTGGAAAATTCTAAATTTAGCTAATTTACAGAACATAAAATTGTGTCTCATATGCATAGATGATTTATCTTTGATCTTTATGTTTTTGATGTTGTAATTTTCTGTCATAATTTCAGTGTAAAATTATTCAGTGATAACATCCCTAGGGTTTACTGTTTGGGTCACTTTGAAATAATTTTTAGATCTAAAATTAGTTGCACATAAAAATTGACAGTTATTAGTACCTTTTAATAAAGTAAATCCATACAACAATAATGACATCATCTCATCTCAACAAATTGATCATTATACACCTCATTCTTGTGAAGAACCTATAATGTTCTTTGTGCATATATATTATCTATTCTCCTCAACATATGTGAAATGCTCCTTTGTAATGTTTCCCAACAAATAGTTCATTATACATTTCTCATTCTTTATGAAGAACCTATATTGTTACTTGTACTTATATATTATCTATTATCTTCAATGTACATCATATGTTAGACATGTAATCTATGGGATTGCGTTACTTGTGTAACATTATTGTAAATATGAAGAGTTGTAGGTGATAGGAAGAGTCATATGTTGGGGAAGACCAACAATCATTCATTTGTATATTTATTGAGCTTCATGTTAATGAATTATTCAAGTTCGAAGTTACATTTTATGCCCATACATGGCCTAATAGTGGTATTAGAGCACAAGTTTAACTCCATGATTCTTTGTCTCATGCATAAACACCTATATCTCTACTATCACAAGCAAATCATCTCCCTCACATGTCTCTTCTCTCTACCATGCACAACCTAACCACTCGTGGCATATGCCTGGCATTATTCTCTCTAGCACGTGACCTTATGTTATTATGCCATTTGCACCCCTCTTCCCTCTACCCGTTAGTGGTTACCAAAAACCCTAGGGACGATTCCTCCCTGTTAGTGAAGGGTTATTGTAAGGATTTCTTGTTGATTTATTTTTTCTATCAGGTAGAATATCCAATGGGGATTCCATACAAGAAAAGGATGTCTAGCGGCGAGTGGGTGTTGGGGCAAGTGCAATGGGGTTCAATGGAGGCAATTTGACTCTAGCTTGTTTCCTTCCATCGTTGTTGTTGTTATCGATGAGCAGAGAAGTAATAACAGCAGGTGACCTATGTGATTTGTCTTACGCACGACCAACTCTATGATTGGTCATTTTGGACCATGAATTCATCCTTTTCTTCGTGTTTTTTTGTGTCATCGTGCACCATGGGTGCAAACAAAGGAAAAGCTTGAGATTGTGGCTCGATTTTATGAGACCTGTGGTCCAATTTTATGCCCATGCCTTTATTCAATACTTTATGTTTTATACTTCCATCTGTACTTGGTGCAATACGCCACGCCATAGCATTCCAACCACGCCAAGAAGGCTATCCAGACAATCTAGAGAATGCTCATCGAGAGCTTTGTTTGTGGAGGAGAATAGGACTATCACACTCTTTGTCAATGTGGTAACAATGTAAATGCATTATTTGTTAGTTCTCTTTATGTTTCATGTCATTCAACTCGAGAAAACTTGGTATATATAAAATTGTGATTGTTAAGTTTTGGATAAGCAGTAGCCCAATTTTATTCATGATCTGGAGACCTACAGCCTAATTACATTTGTGATCTAAAGTGCAAGAGCATTGTGGTGTATAGATTTGGCATTTCAAAGGTATTTCCCGCCTCGACAAGCATTTTATTTGATTAAACATGCGATACGTAAGAGTAAATTTGATGGTCTATGCATTTTTTGAGGTGAAAGTTCAACACATTTCGATCCAAACTGGGATCATCCTCAAGAGCTCAAATGCAAGATTATTGCAGAGATCATTGTTCTTGTAATAATTTTGTTTATAAAAATGCATTCTCTTGTATCAGCAATTGCATCTTCCTTTGGGGCTTCCAATACTCCAACTTTTGGGGATTCAAGTAATCCTTCCTCTGGTTTTGAAAGCATTTCCTTTTATGGACGGCATGGAATCAGTATGAGAAGATGTGGAAAGAAGAAGCTCAAAGGCAAGGGGTGTAGGCATAATCCCCATGAGAAATCTACTCTTCAATGTGTTTGTTGTAGAAAGAATGGACATGAAGCAAAGACATGCAAAATCCCATGGGAGAAGATCAATGACAAGCAAGGTAAAGCACCTGAATCTGCTCATTACATTGTTTCCCATTGCAATATAGGATTAACTAAAGATTTGTTTAACACTTCATATACTTCTTGGAGAGATGCATGGCTTCTTGACACGGGTGCAACCTCCCACGTGACATTGTGAATAGACTTCTTCGAATAATTCAATGACAATGTAGATGGCATAGTGTATTTTGCATATAAATCAAGTTTCAAACCTTCAGGAATGGGCGCCATCAAGCTTACGTTATCTGGACTCTTGGATTTTCTTCCGCATAATGTGCTCTATCTTCCTGCGCTGCAAAGGAACTTGTTTTCCCTTGTGCACATTCAACAACGAGGCCACTCTCCGCATATCTTTGGTGGCAAAGTTGAAATGAGAAAGGATTCTAACAACATGGTTGTCGTGACCAAAGTGGAAGATGGAAGTGAAAGGGACATCTTCTCATGCACAGAATGTTGCATACCTCTCTCATCACAGTGAAGGTCATATTAATTATGGCACTCTTTGTTTGTTGAGAAAGAATGGTGTTTCTGGTTTGCCTAATATTTCTAGGAACTTGAAGCAATGTGATGCTTGTATCCTTGGAAAGCATAGCAAACGACCATTTCCTCGATTGTTTCCCTTGTTATTAGTATTTTTTACAAAATTTAAATCCATGCAATAATAATTACATTACCTAACCCAACGAATAATTCATTATATACATCTCATTCTTTATTTATGAAAAATCTATATCATTCTAGTGCACATATCTTCTATATTCTCTTCCATCTATGCAACATTCTCCTCTATTTATTCTCTTTTATGTATTTTTTTCCTTATAACTAAGCACAAAAAACCTCCAAAGACTTCATTATCATTGACGGATGGTAACGTAGGTAAATTGTCGATGCTTAAATGCCAAACACCTTGCCCTTTCCCTAAAGGGGTCAAGAGACTCGAATCGAATCCATGACTTCCCCAACTTAAAGGAGTGATCTTACATCTAGCTAATGACCAATTAAGCTAACCCTCAAGGCTATTCTCTTCCATGTATATAATATTTTCCTCTATTTATTCTCTTCAACTATATTTAAATGATGATGTATATCTAAACCCACATCCAAAAATAAAATATTCATTTATACAAACTTTGTCATTTTTCATATAAACGCATAAATTAAGGCCTCATATCATGGTGATTACATATAAAAGGATCATAATCATGAAAAGTATATCTAACATCAGCTGAATGAATAAACAAGAGTCAAAGATCATAACCATCATAACCATGAAAGCTGCCATCATAACCATGAAAGCTACTGAATGAATAAACAAGAGTCAAAGATCATAACCATGAAATCAAAGATCATAACCATGAAATCTACTAAATGAATAAACAAGAGTCAAAGATCATAACCATGAAACCTGCTAAACTAGTAAACAAAATGTGTATCTAAATCTAATGATTATAATCTTATTTAATTGGTTTTAGTTCCATAAAAATATATTTTGATAAATCTATGAGCATTGTCTAAACATTCTATGTTTTGGTATTTTTCACCGATTTCTGAATTCATAAATGGATTCAGCATGCTGAAAAAACCTAAGGCACTTGGATTATACAGATTTAACCACTCAAATGTGCAGACCCAACAATTTTTCACCAAATTTTGGACAAAATTAAATGGAAAGTATATCTATGTTTATCTGAACTGAATGTCCTGTGATAATCTATATAATGTCCTTTATGTTTGCAAGAGCTCTGTTACAAGAGCTCTGTTATTTAATTGACTTTTTCTCCACGAAAAATCTTTCGATAATTTATATTTATTTCACTTTTTCTTTATAAGAATATACTTCTAACTATATAATGCCCTTCATGTTTGCAATTGCTCTATGATACTTGTATTTAAGTAACAATATACGATTAAGGAAGATTTATTATCACAGTGAAATCCATTTATAAGTATACGATGTCGCAAAGATGAACTGGGATAACGGGGGTTTGAAACGTGGACAACTCAATTCGTAATGCAGTTATTTCAGAAAACAATGCAGAACGAAAATTGAACGACGGAAATATGAAGTTATATCATGAGTTGTGTGAGATGTTTTGCCAAAGCTTCCCTAATAAAGTTGCGGAGCTATAAGCATTACACCAAGGTTTCATTTTCATTGCAGTCTGCGCCGCTTGAATGTTATACAGAAGGTGAAGTTAAACTGTAGGTCTTAACTGAATTTGTCAAAAGGTGTCCAAACCGAAAAAATTTATATTATACAGAGCAAGGTCTTAACTGAATTTGTCAAAACAAAAGCCTCTCAAAACCTGGTGTCCAAACCGAAGAAATTTTATAATATACAGAGCAACCCCTTAGAGCATGTTTCTAAGAATCAATTCCTAGAAATCCCCAGATGTTTCTCACTCTGTATCAAATGCAAAGCCCCTGATTATTGAGGGACCATAACAATATACCCTTTTAAAAACGTCTTGAAAATGCATTTTTTCCTCTCAATTATTCTGGGACAATAAAACATTATGCACCTAGTGTCAAACATATATATATACCCTTCTGAAAAGATCATCAACACTTTTACTTTAAAATTTCAATATGTTTTTTTTTTCTTTTCTTTCAAGTGCCTAGAAAGGGGCACGAGCGTTCTCTTACAATCAAGGGAAAACTGGGTGAGCTTATAAAATAAAGTGTTACACTGACCCAGGGGAGCATTGTTATCATTCACTACATTTTATGTCTTGCTAAAACAACAAAGTCGATAGCAGGCAAAGTTATAAAGTTAACCAGCCAATACATGTCAGTCCAACAAGAAAAAGCATTATCCAGATTTGATAATGTGGTACTTATCGTTTTGACCCTGCGATAAATAGATGCAACAAGAGCCAAGCTCTGATTTGGCTCGTTGCAAAAGGCTATGAAGGCAATTGTCTATTTTTTATCTTTGTTTTGTTTATTAATGAAAAATGATGAAGCGTTCAATGAGAAAACAACTAACATAGTTTGGCAAAGCAATAAAAGAAGCTTATTAGAGCTAGTGTAAACTAGTAGTGATAATTGTTACATAATCGATGTTGTGCTTTTGCTGTAAAGTGGACTTCCTCCCTTGAAAGATTATCCAATAGACGTAAACTCAACACCTTTAACAAGTTATATATACAAAGGATTCGTAAACTCAATACTTTTAACACGTTATATATGCAAAGGATTCATTTCCTCTTTTTTCTAGAATTATATATAAGAGTATCCCTAGATAATCCTTGGGTATTTGCTTATTTCATTTAGGAATTATCTGGGGAACTACTCTATTCATAAGCATTGAAGTGATAACTCAAAATCAAGGCCCATGTAATCAAGTTAATGCACAATGCAATCTGCTCCTCTTATGTTGCAGAGATAATACTATCTGAAAACCCCTAGTTTGCACTAAAGCTTTCATGTGGTTATGTGCTATATGACCAATGCCAATCTGGGGCACATGCCGCAAAGCCTAAAAGAATATCAAAGAAATCCTCAAGTCCACTGTGCCAATCTCCTTGGTCTGCTACTAAGATTGGCCAAATATTCAATTTATGCATGATTGTAGAAAAAAAAATGGATATTGATGAAGTGGAATTAGAAATAGAAAAACATCGTTAACCCAAATCACTCACATAAGCTAATCATCCTACACCATATGCATTGCATCTGGATCATGCAGTAGGTATTTGGGTTGTAAACATCTACAAGAGTATGGGGAAAACATGGCTCATGAGATATGAACCTAAACATTTAGTGCATGATCATCAACTCTAGCCCCGGTATAAGTAGTTGAAGGCATTCTACATCTGCAACAGGAATCCCAAAAGGGCACAGAAATATCTTAATCAAGATCCATTAAAAATTTTGTTTCAACCTGTAACGCAAGTTTATAGGAAAAGTAATTGTATCCAAACAAAATCCCCGTTGTGGATGAATCCTAAAAGGGCACATAAATATCTTAATCAAAATCCAAGGTGTTGAACCATAAAGTTCGTACAGGAAATCTGGGCACAGAGGTCAAGGAGTTTGGCACAGATTTTGAGGAGGTTGCTTGGCACAGTTTTTGAGATAATTTGGTGCATTTATTTGCTGAAGTATTTTGTTGTAAAAATCATTTTCTCTGAGCTCAAGAAATAACAAAAGTCTCCCTCTCACTGGTTTTCGCCTTGTGGGTTTTTCTAGGGGCTATTTGCCCAAAAATCTCTGAGTTATATTTTCTGGGTGTGTGGATTTATTTCTGTTCTAATTTGCAGTAAAAGACTCTTTGTGTTTCTTGTCATAAATTTATGTTTATGTTATTTACACTCTCAGCAGCAAGCAATGTGGGTTGGGCATTAAACAGTGATAAATTTATTGAGATTTGAAACCAGGTTGGGGTCTGAAATTTTTACATGGTATCAAAGCAGCAAAGAGAATAAGAGCAGAAAACACCAGGAAAATACCAGATCTGAGAGAGAGGGTTAGTTTGTTCACCATAACAAAGATTTGGACTTAAATATCAGTTGTGAAGGTCAATGGCTACAAGTTTAAGGGTTGAGGACAGATTGGATGGGGCTGCAAATTTCAGTCCATGGAAAGAGAGGATAGTGTTGCTTCTACAGGAGTGTGAGTTATGGGACATTATAAACAGCACACAACAGAATCCTGTGACAGTCCCTATAGATGCTACTCTTTTGGCTGAATACACCAAGAAGAATATCAAGGATAAAAGAATCAACCTCGATGCCATAAAAGACCATGTGATTCCACATGTGACAGGTAAATCAAATGCCTATGACATGTGGGAGTCCTTAACTAATCTTTACCAAAGTTCCAATGAAAACCGGAAAATGGTATTGAGGGTGTTGCCGTCCTAATGCACACTTGCTAATGTGAGCTAAGTCCAACCCACTTAGTGTGCCCTCGGAGACACAATGTCTAAGTTCCAAGTCCACACTGTCACCTTGACTGGAACTTCTTCCTTCTAGGCTTACTCCTAGAGAAGCCAAGGGGGGTAGTCCCTAGTTGCTAAGTTAATTTTAAAGTTATTGTTCTAGGAGTTAGTTTTAATTTGTTATAGGCCAGAGGGGAAAACTAGCCTAAGATGAACAAGCAGCAATGCAGAATGCAACTTTAATCTATATGACAGTCAGCCCTTTTCCTAAGTCAACTAAGACTAGTGCCTATAGTTGGGCAATGGGGTCAACTAAGGTTTGAGGGTGGTTAATTACAGCAAAGTACTACAAGTTAATCAAACTAAACTACCCCAAACCACAAGCAAGAGTTATACCAAAGAATTCTAAGGTTACAACAGATTACATCAATTACAAACTAGATACAAGGATATACAAATCAGATACACAGATATACAAGATAGATACAAAGATACACCAATGTAAGTGAGACAAACAAGAGCCAAGCATGCCCCAATAGCACTTACACTATTGGACTGCCTTCACTGGCAACAATCACACAAAGCACTCAAGGATCAAAGCAAGTGATGCCTCCCCAAGTGGGATACTCAATCACTTACTTGATCCACACCACAAAGATAATTGATCCACAAGATATTCAATGGTACACTTCAAAGTTCACATAAGCATGAGAGACACAAACATGTAGTTGCAATGAAAATAGATATAACAATGAAATATTTCCACAAGTTATGTTTGCCTATGCATTCATCTAAATCCCCCCAAACATACACAAGTGATCTATGCAACTAAGTGTACTTTCTTAAAGATTTTAATTTCCACCCCCTAAACTAGGTGTGTGTCTCAAGCTTCCTCCTCCCTTGGCCAAATGACTGCCCGGTGCTCAAGATAGGAAGGCTAACGAGGCCTTACCCTAGCTTCCAAGGTCAGCCCTGACAGTAAGAGGTAGTCCTAGGAGGGATCTCCCCAACGAAATCACGGGACGGTCCCCCGCCACTTCCCCCCAGACTGTCCCTCAAACCCGTTTTAGATGGTGGAGGCAGATGAATGAGGCCCCTAAAATGTTGCTAAAAGTTATTAGGACCCTCGGGTGGGTCTTTAGGTGTGTTGGGTCGCTTTTAAACAAGTTTTAGACCTTAAAAATTTTACTTTTTAGCGTATGGCCGTGAGCAAAATGTGTATAATCGAGTGCTTGCAATATGTAGTTTAAACCATCATCATCATAGCATAATGTAAAGGAAAGATTGCATAAGATTATACCATCAACACATCATCATATGAAAGGCACGTTGCAATATGTTAAACCATTAAATCCATGAACATTCCACACATGAACTGAAAATTAAGGATGAAGCGTGAGCACTGATGAAGATATAGACGTGAATGTATATGCCTTAGATCATAAAGATAAATGACTTGAGTGCATAGATACTTAACATGTAAAACATAAAACCATAAGCATTAGATCAAATAGGCAAGACGTGGGTGCTTCAAACCATAAACTAAGACGTGAGCATCAAGAAGTAAATGCCTTAACCATGAGCTGAGACGTGAGCATTAAGATATGTAACATACGAAAGCATTTAACCCATAAACGTGAGATATAAGATGTAAAGGATGCTTGAAACAAGGTTAAGATGCGAATGCTTAAATAATGAACAAGACGTGAGCATCAAAGCAGCTTAAACCATGAACAGGACGTGAGCTAAAAAAAAATGTTTAACACTTGCAACTTTTAACCATAAGCGTGAGATCAAATATGCATGTAAGACGTGGCTGCAAGTAAAACTAGGACGTGGAGTGCTTAAATCCTAAGTGAAGACGTGGGCTCTATGACATCAATCAAATCACACTATTCCATCATCACCATAACCATTGATTGCAAAAAGGAAATAGGATGTGAGCTAAAGTGAGTATCAAAATGGATCTAAACCAAAACTTCTAAACCATCTCACACAACATGTAACTAAAAGATGTAAACAACTAAATGATAAGACGAGCTATAGCATATTTGATTGCATCTAAACCATTTAGTTATCTACCAATGAGGGCATGAGCATATAAAACTGAAGAACTTAAGGGAAAGAGAACTCAAAAATGATGGTAATAATAGATATTCTAACTACTAAGCATGAAAATCATCAAAGTTATTTTCCCTTTAAGCCAGGGCGATTTTGGGGATGACTCCCCCAAGGTGC
>CBVK0103971659.1:0-10911 GCA_900067695.1 Picea abies
CAAGCCAAGACGATTTTGGGGGGTTGGCTAGGCCAAGCACACTCCCAAGGTGTCGGCAACAAGTTAGCTTACAAATATACAAGAAAAACTAGATGAAATAGTACAAAATATACAAAAATACACAAAGATCAGTTGAAAACTTGTTACCCAAATGGAGAGATGTGTTGATGAAGCTTTGTGGACGAATTTGGGCAGAGTTTCCCCTTGTTGCTGGTAAATTTCTGCAAAAACCAGCAAGCAAAAGCTTGCTGGAAATGCTGAAAAACACAAACAAACGTTAAAGAAAATTTTCTGCTTTTACACAAAAAAATTTCACATAAAAATCTGCAAGAAAAGTATGATTTTATGACCTATCTAAGAGAGTTAAAATGCTGAAATAAAGTTGAAATGAACGCAGAAATAAAATGGACAATAAGAAAGAGTTTTGGAGTGTAAGAAAGGGGCAAGGGTAGACTCCTCTTCAAATACTATCCCAATGATCCTTTTGAGATGACCTGCAAAACTTAGAAAAACAAGTGAAGCATGGAATAGATAGTGATATTGAATAAACTTAGAACGAAATACTTACAAATCCTAAGCTATCCAACATACACATAAGATAACTAGAATACTCTTAGCTATCTTACCTTAGTAGAATACTCTTACCAAAGATCTACTACCAATTATCACATGAAAAACTAAATCACAATATCACCTCATATGTAGATGAAATCCAGAATACTCAAAGATCTCCTCATAATCCTCCAAAGCTTTTCTCTATTATTCCAAAATGTGAGAGCAAGCTCTCAAGAGCAATGAGTGGGTGGCTTGGTGGCAAGAGCAAGAGAGTGGAATGAAATTTCAGCAGCATAACAGTAGCTCAAAGAATGGTGAAGAAAAGAGGTGAGGAGGGGTCTCATTTATACCCAAAAAGGCAAAGTGAGGGGCCTTTGATGGATGCCATGTGTTAGTTTTAAAGAGAGAGGCAACAATCTCAAGGAGAGGGCGCCCTAGTTAGGGTTTTGGATTGATGAAGTGGCACGTGGACCATAGGAAGGTGAAAGAGTGGGCTAGGGGGGGCGCACCTCTCATGAGAGGGCCCCACGTTAATACTTAGAGGTATTACTAAGGTTTAGAGCAAGGGGGCATGAGTTCTAGAAGGGGGGCGCACTTTCTAGAAGAGGGGCACCACATGGGAGAGAGAGTGGTACGTGGGGTCCATGTAAAGGTGAGGTGGGAGCTTAGGAAGGGCGCACCTCTCATGAGAGGGGCCCACACAAGGTATAAAGTGAAAAAATTGAAGTTTAAGTTAAGTTTATTAAAGTTTGGGTTAAGGGGGGTCGTTTTTCCCCTTAGGGCAAGGGAAAAAAGGGTGATAATGTAATTTAAGAGTGTAGATTAAGGTTTCAAGTGGTTAGGATGGGTTTGGGTAGGTTAGGAGGGTCTAACTTGCTCATTGCCACCTTACCACTAACTCACTAACTCAAAAATTACAATATTTTGACATTTGACTAATGTCACCTTAGCAATTAAAATTGTTGTTTAGACTGACTCTGACTCTAAGTGGACTTAGACATAGTAAAACTCGTCCGACTGAGTTGAAACTTGATCTATGGGTGTAGGGGGCGTTGTTCCATTTCTTTTGAACACAAATACCCCTATCAAAATCCCCAAGACCGAGTTTTTACAATGTTTGCTCACAAAATAATTAATTAATTAAATTATTAAAAATTTAAATAATTAAAAAAAACCTATCTAGACTCGACGAAATTCCGCGAAACTTTCTACCCAAGACTGAAAATGTTGCCACTTATCTTACCAAGATAACTCAGGTTAGAGATGAACTAGGTGTTGTTGGGGAGGTTATTGTTGACAATGAACTTGTGAGGACTGCTTTGAATGGTGTGACCAAACAATGGGCTGTCTTTGTTGATCGTATTGTTGCAAGAGAAAATCTGCCCAAGAGGGATCGTCTTTGGGATGATTTCATACAGGAAGAAACTTGAAGAGGATATGTGCAGGGGAGTTCATCAAATGGTAATGATGAGGAAAATGTGGCTCTTGCAGCAAAGAGCAAGAAAAAGTCCAAGAAGGGTTCCAAGGGTGTGACCAAGTCAAAGGGTGAAGGGAAAAAGGACATGAGCAAAGTCAAGTGCTTTGCATGTCACAAGATGGAGCACTATGCAGGTCAATGTCCTAACAAGAAAAAGAAATAGGTTGCAGCTTCACCGGAAGTGGAAGAGTTTTCCATTAAGTTCAAGGAGTTTTCTTTATTGGTTTGTCTTTCCTCTAGTGCAGCATCTACCGGAGTATGGTATACTGATAGCGGAGCCTCCCACCATATGACAGGTGTGTTGATGATTGCAACTATGTGAGACATTCTCCAACTTACAAACCTGTGAGATGTGGATCATTGCAGCTATGTGAGACTTTCTCCAGCTTACAAACCTGAGAGAAAGCCCCTAAGAAGGGCATGTGGTTCCTATCTGAGACAGAGCTGGAACGTAGAGATGACCTCCTCCATTCAGAGAGTTGAGAAGAACTCCAGATGATTACCCTATGGGAAAGGCGATCTGTTGAGTTGGACGTGCCTATGGCTGAGCACAAGGTGAACGTGTGAAACCCCAAAGTGTTGGGTGCATCGTCATGAGAACAGAAATGAAGATGATGTATTAGCCTCCTCTAAGCAGCAGAGTTGATGAGAAACTCCAGATGACTCCTATGTGATGCAGTGGAAAAGAAGATCTGTTGAGTGGATGTGCATGTGGACGAGCACAGGTGAACCTATGAAGATCTAGTTCTTCTGTGTTATGTAGTGAGCCAGAGATATGGACATCCCTATGGATGTGCCTCTGGTGGATGAGCACTAGTGGGTGTATCAAATCCCTTGCTATATTGTTCAAGAGTCAGACCTGCATGTAACCCTAATTGTAATGTAAAGGGTACAGGTCAGCCCCACCTTAATGTGATTAGTAATAAATGTAAAAGATAATTAATCTGGTTAATATTAATTATAATGTGATTTAGAGAGGTCGGCCATGTTGTGCCAATAGACACTTCTGTTGATAGGACAAATCTAATATAAGTAAAGGAAGATTCCCCATTGTGGAATCATATCCTTCGCACAAGTTTGGAAATTTCAGCAAGTACATCTTCTTGGGAAAAGTGCGCACCTCTCTTGGATGCTAATCTTCTAGGGTTTGAGCACCCTTTTGTGTGCTAAGTCTTATTGGTGGTGAAGGTCTTTCTCTTCAAGAATATAGCAAAGGATTTGGCTAGGTTTTCTTCCCTTGTCGAAAAGAGTTTCCCAGGATACTTCTTGTGTTCTTGTGCATGGTGTTTCTTCCTGTGATCTTGGTTGCTGCAACATTCTTGTTTATGGTTAAGACAAATGCAAAATTGAAATGAACTACATGCACCCTAGCTTATTGAAAAATCAACATGGTATCAGAGCATAGGTCTTGAAGATCCCATTGCACAAACACTTTCCAGCCATTCTCTCTCACTTCTGCAGAAACCGTACGGCCCTCCTAGGGTTTCCAGAAATTTCATACGGCCTACTCTTCTGAGGGTTTTCAGCACTCAAAACTTGGACGTTGGGGCTAAAAAGAACATAGGAGTGTACGGCCTCCTTCAGCGCACCTCCAGCAAATCTCAAATTGCATTTTCGAGCATTTTGATTTTTTGGCCCTAAGGGCTTCTAAGGTTTCGCCAAATTCTGCAGAAAAATTCAGAATTGTATTTCTACAACTTCTTGAAGAAGCTCTTCAGATTACTAGGGCTATCATATTTCTCAAGGCTTATTGTTGGCAGTCATAAGCCCAACAAAACCTAAAAGTGCTAGCCTAGCCTAGCCGTTAGGTTTTCTAGCCTAGTTGACGAGGGTTGTGAAGATGAGCAAAATCATGATGGGAAGCAAGCTTGATGATTCAAGCAAGCTCAGTTCCAGGAAGACAAGACCTCAAAGAAATGAAGACATCAACATCTCAGCACTCTCAGGTATGGTTCCTATCAATGACAATACTTGGCTAATTGATAGTGGTGCCTCCAGGCACATGACCAGTCTTAGAAATCATCTAACACATTTCATTGAGAAAGAGACACATCTACATGTTGTTCTTGGAGATGATGTCAGATATAATGTGAGAGGAGTTAGAACTTCTACCTTCCAACTAGATTCAGATATGCAGCTTAAACTAGAAGAAGTACTATATGTACCCGAAATGAAGAGAAACCTTGTCTCTATTTCGGCCTTGGAAGATAAAGGCTACAAAATTACTTTCTCAAAAGGAAGAGTTCTTGCATGGCACAAAGACTCTCATATAAGCTCTTCCAAAGTAATTGGTGTCCGAGAAAACAGCTTCTACAAATTGACCATCAAACCAGTTCAAGCCTTATTACATGACACTATTAGCTTGAGTGAGTTATGGCATAGAAGACTTGCTCACATTCATTATAGAGCTCTTCTAGCTCTAGGGAAAATGGTAACAGGTCTACCAAAGATACAGATTCAGCATAAAGGTGTTTGCAAAGGTTGTGCCCTTGGCAAAAATGTTAAAGGATCCTTTCCTAGCAGTGACAATAGATCCAAGAAAATCTTGGACTTGATACATTCATACATTCAGATGTATGTGGGCCAATGACTGTTGCATCCCTATATGGGTACTTATACTATGTACTCTTCATAGATGATCACTCCAGGAAAACTTGGATTTACTTTCTGAAGAACAAGGATGGAGTCCTTGCCCAGTGTCAAGAATTCAAAGCTCAGATTGAAAACCAAACCGGAAGAAAAATCAAAATATTAAGATCAGATAATGGAGGAGAATACACCTCAAAAGAATTCAATAGTTTTTGTATTGAAGCAGGAATCAAGAGGGAGTTCACAGTTCCTTACAACCCTCAACAAAATGGGGTTGTTGAAAGGAAAAACAGAACTATCATTGAGGCAACTAAAGCAATGATACATGATCAGAGTCTACCTATGACTCTATGGGCAGAAGCATGTATGACAGCAGTATATGTTCAAAACCGAAGTCCTCATCAGATCATGAAGAACATTACTCTAGAAGAAGCATTCACCAAAGTGAACCCTAAGATCGAACACTTCATAATATTTGGTTGTCCAGTATATCTTCATGTACCCAAAGAAAAGAGATCCAAACTAGAACCTTCAGGAAGAAAGGGTACATTTGTAGGATACAGTGAATCCTCAAAAGCATATCGAATCTACATTCCAAGTCAGAGACAAATTGAAGTAAGCAGAGATGTTACTTTTGAAGAAGAAGTAGCCTTCCAGAAATCCAGAGAAACTCAGATGGAAATCAATAGTGAAACAATACCTTCTCCCCCTTCAGCAATTCAAAGGGAGACAGATATTATTCCAGATGAACCAATAGCTCCAGTTGATCCAGTTGCTCCAACATATTCAGTTGCTCCAAGAAACATACCCAGAGACATTACAGTTGGACATAAAAGACCTGCTTGGGCCCGACAAACTCTACAAGAAGAAGAAGGGCATAAAGCCCCACAAGGAACAACCAGAAAAAGCAAGAGACCAAAGAGATTCTCAAGCTACCTTTCAGCAACTTGTCATGGAGAAGCTTCAGGTGAACAAGTATGGCAAGATGCCATGACTGAAGAATGTCAATCTATATTAAAAAATGATGTATGGGATGTTGTTCCAAGACCAGAGGGAAAGTCCGTAGTGACTTCCAAATGGATTTACAAAATCAAGCATGTTGTCGATTGAAGCATTGAAAAATACAAAGCAAGATTTGTGGCCAGAGGGTTTTCACAAATAGAGGGAGTTGACTATGACGAGACTTTTGCACCAGTAGCCAGATATACCTCCATCCAATCTATCATTGCGCTAGCTGCTTCCATGGGTTGGAAGCTACATTAGATGGATGTAAATACAACTTTTCTCAATGGTGAAATTGAGGAAGAAGTTTATATTGAGCAGCCAGAAGGTTTCATTGTACACAACGAAAAATCTCATGTATGCAGGTTAAAGAAATCCCTATATGGTCTAAAGCAAGCACCATGTGCTTGGTATGAGAAAATGGATGGATTTCTGATGAGTTTGGGCTTCAACAAAAGTACTGTTGATCCAAACTTGTATTATCATATTGATGGCAATGAGTGTCGGATTTTGGTCTTATATATGGATGATCTTTTCCTCACCAGTTCAGAGAGACTCATTGCTGAATGCAAACAAGCATTGACTGTTAAATTTGAAATGAAGGATTTGGGCTTGATGCATTATTTCTTGGGACTAGAAGTATGGCAGAGAACAGAGGAGATTTTTCTAATTCGAGGAAAATATACTATGGAGATACTGAAAAAGCTCAGCGTGACAGAATGCAAATCCATGCCTACTCCAATGGTAATGGATTTAAAGAAAATGAGTGATACTGATTCAAGAGATGTAGATCCACACTTATACCGACAATTGATTGGATCTCTGATGTATCTGGTTAACACCAGACCGGACATTTGCTATGCAGTAAATGTGCTTAGCCAGTTTATGAGCCAACCGAAACATACACACTGGATAGTTGCAAAACATGTATTGAGATACTTACGAGGCACAATTGGTTATGGCATGAGATATGCATCCAATGTGGACTTGAGCCTGCAAGGATATGCCAATGCAGATTGGGCAGGAAGTGCAGTAGACAGAAAGAGCACCTCTGGTTGTTGCTTCACCTTAGGATCGTCCATGGTTTCCTGGTGTAGCAGAAAACAAAGCTCTATGGATTTAAGCACCGCAGAGGCAGAGTACATAGCACTGAGTGTGGCAGTTCGTGAAGCAGTATGGCTTCGCACACTTCTGACTGAGTTATTCGATCATGAGATGGATCCTACTACTATTCACTGTGATAACCAGAGCTGTGTAAAGCTCTCCGAGAACCCAATGTTTCATGACGAATCGAAACACGTTGAAATCAAGTACCACTATATCAGAGACATAGTGCAGAGGAAGACAGTTCATGTGCAGTGTCTTTCTACTCATGAACAGATTGCAGATATCTTCACCAAACCACTTGCCAAGACCAAGTTCGAGTATTTCCATGAGAGACTTGGCCTGGTGGAAAATGCCTCCCTAGCTGAGAGGGAGTGTTGATGATTGCAGCTATGTGAGACATTCTCCAGCTTACAAACCTGTGAGATGTGGATTATTGCAGCTATGTGAGACTTTCTCCAGCTTACAAACCTGAGAGAAAGCCCCTAAGAAGGGTACGTGGTTCCTATCTGAGACAGAGCTGGAACATAGAGAGGACCTCCTCCCTTCAGAGAGTTGAGAAGAACTCCAGATGATTATCCTGTGGGAAAGGTGATATGTTGAGTTGGACGTGCCTGTGGCTGAGCACAAGGTGAACATGTGAAACCCCAAAGTGCTTGGTGCATCGTCATGAGAACAGAAATGAAGATGATGTATTAGCCTCCTCTGAGCAGGAGAGCTGACGAGAAACTCCAGATGACTCTCATGTGTGATGCAGTGGAAAGAAAGATCTGTTGAGTGGACGTGCCTGTGGACGAGCATAGGTGAACATGTGAAGATCTGGTTCTTCTGTGTTATGCAGTGAGCCAGAGATATGGACATCCCTATGGATGTGCCCCCAGTGGATGAGCACTAGTGGGTGTATCAAATCCCTTGCTATATTGTTCAAGAGTCAAACCTACATGTAACCCTAATTGTAACGTAAAGGGTACAAGTCGGCCCCACCTTAATGTGATTAGTAATAAATGTGAAAGATAATTAATCTAGTCAATATTAATTATAATGTGACTTAGAGAGGTCGGCCCTATTGTGCCAATAGACACTTCTATTGATAGGACAAGTCTAATATAAGTAAAGGAAGATTCCCCATTGTGGAATCATATCCTTCACACAAGTTTGGAAATTTCAGCAAGTACATCTTCTTGGGAAAAGTGCGCACCTCTCTTGGGCGCTAGTCTTCTAGGGTTTGAGCACCCTCTTGTGTGCTAAGTCTTATTGGTGGTGAAGGTCTTTCTCTTCAAGAATATAGCAAAGGATTTGGCTGGGTTTTCTTCCCTTGTTGAGAAGGGTTTCCCAGGATACTTCTTGTGTTCTTGTGCATGGTGTTTCTTCTTGTGATCTTGGTTGTTGCAACATTCTTGTTTATGGTTAAGACAAATGCAAAATTGAAATGAACTACATGCTTAACCTAGCTTATTGAAAAATCAACAAGGTGTGCGTGAGCACTTTACGGACTTAGCTGAGAAGGGTGTAAATCTTGAGGTAGTGCTTGGTGATGACTCCATAGTCAAAGCAGTTGGGATTGGGACAGTATCCTTTCAGAGGGAGTCACAGCCTCCCATGTTAGTGAGAGATGTCTTGTATGTTTCGAGCTTGAAAAAGAACCCGATATCAGTTTCTACCATTGAGGATAGGGGATATGAGGTAGTGTTCAGTGATGGGAAGGTCCTTGTGCATCCCAAGGGATCCAGTATCCCTTCGACCAAAGTGATTGGTATTCGATATGAGAAGTTATACATGCTTATGTTTCAGCTAATTAGAGCATTGATACACAGTACCAACAACAGTGACTTATGTGAGCTATGGCATAGAAGGATGGCCCATTTGCACCATGGGGCTCTGAGAGTATTGAGAGAAATTGCTACCGGGGTACCAAATTTCAGTACTGAGCACTAGGATGTGTGCAAGGGGTGTGCACTGGGGAAGTACACCAAGACTGCTTTTCCAAGTAGTGACAGCAGGGTAGCAGGTATACTTGATTTGATACATTCTGATGTATGTGGTCCAATGTCTTTTGTCTCATTGAGTGGATATGAGTACTATGTCACATTTGTTGATGACTTTTTCAGGAAGACCTAGATTTTCTTCATGAAGACCAAGGGACAAGTCTTCAAGTAGTTCCAAGAGTTCAAAGCTCTTGTGGAGAACCAAATAGGTAAGAAAATAAAGGTGTTGAGGTCGGACAATCGAGGTGAGTATACCTTCAATGACCTCAATGATTTTTCTGCAAAAGAAGGCATTAAAAGAGAGTTGACAGTTCCTTACAACCCGCAGCAAAATGGGTCGCAGAAAGGAAGAACATGGCCATAGTTGGGGTTGTGAGAGCCATGCTACATGATCAGGGGCTACCATTCTTTCTTTGGGCTGAGGTATGCAACACTACAGTTTATCTGCAGAACAATAATCCATGTTGTCGTCCTAATGCACACTTGCAAACGTGAGTTAAGTCCTACTCACTTAGTGTGCCCTCGGAGACACAATGTCTAAGTTCCAGCCCACACTATCACCTTGACCGGAACTTCTTCCGTCTAGGCTTACTCCTAGGGAAGCCAAGGGGGGGTAGTCCCTAGTTGCAATTGAAATGAACTACATGCTTAACCTAGCTTATTGAAAAATCAACAAGGTGTGCGTGAGCGCTTTACGGACTTTGCTGAGAAGGGTGTAAATCTTGAGGTAGTGCTTGGTGATGACTCCATAGTCAAAGCAGTTGGGATTGGGACAGTATCCTTTTAGAGGGAGTCACAGCCTCCCATGTTAGTGAGAGATGTCTTATATGTTTTGGGCTTGAAAAAGAACCCGATATAAGTTTCTACCATTGAGGATAGGGGATATGAGGTAGTGTTCAGTGATGGGAAGGTCCTTGTGCATCCTAAGGGATCCAGTGTCCCTTCGACCAAAGTGATTGGTATTCGATATGAGAAGCTATGAATGCTTATGTTTCAGCTAATTAGAGCATTGATACATAGTACCAACAACAGTGACTTATGTGAGCTATGGCATAGAAGGATGGCCCATTTGCACCATGGGGCTCTGAGAGTATTGAGAGAAATTGCTACCGGGGTACCAAATTTCAGTACTGAGCACTAGGATGTGTGCAAGGGGTGTGCACTGGGGAAGTACACCAAGACTTCTTTTCCAAGCAGTGACAGCAGGGTAGTAGGTATACTTGATTTGATACATTCTGATGTATGTGGTCCGATGTCTTTTGTCTCAATGAGTGGATATGAGTACTATGTCACATTTGTTGATGACTTTTTTAGGAAGACCTAGATTTTATTCATGAAGACCAAGAGACAAGTCTTCAAGCAGTTCCAAGAGTTCAAATCTCTTGTGGAGAACCAAATAGGTAAGAAAATCAAGGTGTTGAGGTCGGACAATCGAGGTGAGTATACCTTCAATGACCTCAATGATTTTTCTGCAAAAGAAGGCATTAAAAGAGAGTTGAAAGTTCCTTACAACCCGCAGCAAAATGGGTCACAGAAAGGAAGAACATGGCCATAGTTGGGGTTGTGAGAGCCATGCTACATGATCAAGGGCTACCATTCTTTCTTTGGGTTGAGGTATGCAACACTATAGTTTATCTGCAGAACAATAATCCACACAGAGCATTGGGAAACAAGACTCCTGAGGAGGCTTTCTCTAGAAAGAAGCATGAGGTTGGACACTTTAGGATTTTTGGGTGTTTGACTTATTCACATGTCCTTTCAAAGAAGAGGACAAAGCTAGAACCCACAGCACAAAAGGGTATTTTCGTTCGAAATAGAAAAACCTCAAAGGCTTTTCGCATATACATTCCCTCCTTAAGGAAGACAATTGTGAGGCAGGATGTGATATTTGAGGAGGATAGAGCCTTTAGGAGGTCACAACATTTTGAGCAGGGAGAGAAGCATGCTCCCTAGCTTCAGGTGAGTTCACCACGGGGTGCAATATCATAGAGTTTAGGATCACCAGTTTCAGGGGTGACAGGTTCATAGGTGACAGGGTCACAAGTTACAGGCCCTCAGGTTTCAGGGTCCCAGATTACTGGCTCACAAATGAACACAAGTACATCTTCAAGTACACAATCTTCAGGTGATAGGGATGAGGAGGAGGAGTCCCTCTATAGAAGATAACTTCAGGGAAGAGGAAGCCAAAATGGCTTCAAG
>CBVK0103971680.1:0-10805 GCA_900067695.1 Picea abies
AAAGTGCTAATTGAAGTGGTGAAAGGAAATTCAATGGGAGAAGTAGATAAATTCACCGTGGTACTAAACAAGCTTGCTAGCAGTGAATCAATATATATGATATCTCTACTACTATCATACATATCTACAAAACATACTCTAACATCTAGTTCTCTTTCCGGTAATATTTACATTCTGAACCAATGAGGGATCCCTTAAACAAATTATTACATCTACTTAACCTTGATGCAAACGAAGTCGGTCGAAGTTTGATATTTTGGTTAAATGCGTTTTGATTATCTTAAACAGATCCAAACTCATTTTTAGGAAAGGGAAATTTTAAATAACCTAACTTGAGATCAATAATTAGGTGTGTTTTGAAGGTTTTCTGAGGTTTGGTTGAAGTTCATTTTTTTCTCTGTATGATTAACTCCTAAAAGAGTTTTCCATAAATGAAATAATGACTCCATTTTCCCAATAAAGGCACTCAGTATACTATTCTTCCGCATCTCACAAGAAGACACGATCCCCATATGGAGCCTATGTTGGAACACATACAATTTTGAATTTTTGAGCTTTATACTTTTCACCTCATGAAAATATGACTTTACCCAAAGAAAGAAGAAAATTGGTACAATACATTTTAATTTTAAATCATATTCGTTGCTAGTTAGTTAATAATAAGATGTGCATGATATCCATAATTGATGAGTTTTCCATTTTGATCTAATGATCCCAATGACCCCTAGAGCTCTGGAGCCACCTGAATTTTGAAAGAGGTAAATCTTTAACGATCGCTTTGAAGCTCTGCATTCGTATGTTTCAATATGTCTTAAAAATAAAAACCCAGAAACTCCAAAACTCGAAGGTGTCTGCTTGCAAATTTTCCTAAACCTTTTAAAATCACAAGCCGTAGGACACATGTACCTTTTGAGTCTTTCCTGAGTTGACATGTGGCACCCGTTTTTGACATTTTCATTGGAGGATTAACAAGATTCCAAGTAACACGTGGCACCTCCATTTTCTCAACACGTCATCCAAAATGATGTCATCTATAACATGTCACTGTGGGAGATGATCCTTCGGGAATTTAACAAAGAATGAATTCATGAATCATTGAAATATCAAAATGCATCAGTACTAAATGTTAAATAATTAACTTAATCATGATCAGGAGATAATTAATGACTCCACAGTTTGTATTTTGGATGTTTCCCTTGTATCGTATTCTAAAATTCCGAAGTCTGAATTTCCAAAATACTTAAAATTAAGTGCAATTAATTAAGACTTAAGATCAATTATTAGATCTTAAAATTAAGTGCAATTAATTAAGACTTAAGATCAATTATTAGATAATGAGTTGATTTGCAGTTTTGGGTTTCGGAGAGTTCCTCTTGAGATACATTAAAAACCCCCAAAGTCTGAATTCCCAAAACACTTGAAGTTAAGGCACCATTTTAAATATGATTAATTAAGGTTTTAAAAGAGATTATCCAGAGATTAATATTTCCGTGGATTCGAGATTCAGGAGATTCCCACTCTGTCACATCTAAAACTCCTGAACGTGAACCATCGAAGTATTGATGGAATTTATGACTAATTAATGATAATGATTCAAACAAGGATTGTGGATCACTAGGTATACATCTCCATTAACGTTAATAAATTATTCATCAGCGAGGTTATACAAATATTAATGAATCTTATCTAAATAAAAAAACTTCAATTTCAAATTAATTTTTACTTTTTTCAAATTAGAAGTTCTATCTATTGAAAGACTCACAGATTTTCTCTTCAATAGGTAACCTCACTCTATACCCTTAGATATTATGGCACCATGGAAAATGATGAAAAATCCTGATGTGGTGAGAGAAGATTCAAACCCAAATGCAAACATCCTATCAGACACCATTCCGTGAGCCACAAACACTGTTGAAACTTGGACACAAGTTTCTGAGATCCTGGATGTGGTGAGAGAAGATTCAAACCCAAATGCAAACATCCTATCAGACACCACTCCGCGAGCCACAAACACTGTTGAAACTTGGACACAAGTTTCTGAGATCCTGGAGCATGAAATCATCAACTTCCTAGGGGACTTCGCCGAAGAAGAAGATGACTCTTATGCAACTAAAATTATACACATAGCATAGTCAGAGTTACATAATATAGCTGCACTACCGAGGCTCATTCCCTATAACGACATGATAAGTTGGGCCTTGGAACATGTTGAGATCCAGAATAGGAGCATCCTCAACCATTAGTAGGTGGACATCAACTCTTTCCAACTGGAACATATGCATGTAATGTATAAACTCTCTCCTAATCATAAATATACTTATAATTCTACATTCATTCTGGAGTTCGAGCAAAAGGAATGCGTCCAATATGCTAGGAGTTGTCAGGATATAATCAGGTCCTAGTGGGGGCATCCAAAGAAATTCAGAATTGACACTCATGGTATATATGCCAAAATGTCTTTGGATGCTCATATGGTGTAGGTAGCCATGATGCTCTGTCGATTATTCAAGAAAAAGAGACCTACACATTTCTTGGTGGAATGGGTATCCATCATGAATGAGGTAGCCGAGTGTTTCACTTTCAATTGGGCCAAAATGTTGTCAGATAACTTGGCTAAGGGTATTGTCAAATATAAAATAGTGAAATCAAAAGGACAGTCTGCCCCCTTTTACATGTCGTCATATATCATGGACGCCATATGTTTCGTGACACCTTTCCCTTTGATGAACTAGAATTTGACCCCGGCCAATGCTGAGCCCATTCATTTTTATCATTCCAAGATATGGGAAGAGAAAGACAAGGATTTATTTTATGAAATATGTCAAAAATTTGTAGTCCCTATTCCTATATACTTGTATGGTCACCCACCTCCCTGTATTTTAGACAATATCATGGGAAACCTAGAAAAGCTCACAGATTGGTTCATTTAGGATAATTTCTCCTACATCAGAGATTTTGGCTTATTGGTTCCTCTTCATGCTCTCCCACAATTTCTACCTGATAGGTTGGTGTGCAGAGAAGTGGCATACCAAACAGTGATAGGAGGCATCAACAAGAAACTAAAAGAGAAGTGGCATACCAAACAGTGATAGGAGGCATCAACAAGAAACTAAAGATAGCTCAAAAAAAGGTTTGGTCGACTTTCCCTATTCAAGTTGGGATGTTTTCATTATTAGATTTCGTTCACTCAAAATTTGAGGCCATGGCCCTAGAGGATGTCAAATTGGTTGACATCAAGTTCAAGTGACATGATCCACGTAAGATAGTTCAAAACCACTGAGCCTAGTTCAACATGAAGAGGTACATGCATGAAAGATCCCTACATGGTGAAATATTCAGGGGAGTTAGATATTATGAGGAGGTTCAGGAAAGATTCCAAACCCTACCCCCAGATCAACAGGCTAGTTTTCTCAGCTTTCAAAATAACACGTGAAACAATTTGCCAAATTTACTACAAGGGGAGTCAATAGCCACTCCCCCTTCATAGGAAGCCATGCCTATCAGTTCTGAATCAAGTCAGTCTGGTAAGTACAGAGTTGAGGGAACCCCGAAGAGCTTAGAGGTGTTAACACATGAATTAGAAGCCTCATTGTGAGGCCAACTAAGCCTCAAGGCACTAGATCAACTCAAATATTTCCTAAAGCAGGGACAAGATGTACCTCCTTCATCACCAACTACTCCTACTGACACCTCAAATACAATAGAACAAAAACAGTCGACAGACATTGCTACTCCCATTACATCATTGACACCTCTACAAACCAACTTTAGAAATCCTAATTCTGATTTTTTTTTTTAGGTGATCTTACCCCCACCTTGCTTGAAGACATGCCCCTTTTGGATTTAGTTTTTAGTAAGAAACATAAAGCCATCATGAAAAGGGAATCACACTAGAAATATGGGGTGATAATTAAAAGGCAGAGAATGGTGTATGACGGGAATGACCAAGATGATCCAGAATTTGCAAAGGAAGTTGCAAGTTCATTAGGCGCTCTTGCCACTTCCAATCAATGGTCTGTGGAAAATTTGACCAAACAACTGCAAAATAAGTGCCTATTGGTAGAACACTTGCAAAATTACATATATACCATTGATCAAACTATCATGAACATAATGAGTCAAGATTTCGAGAAAATAAGAACTAATGATCAACAACAAATTCAACATCTTCAGGCCAAACTCGAGGAGCTCCATCAGAGTTCACAAACCAACCAAGGTCTGGTCACTCAACGTGATGAATTGATAGATCATATGGAAGCTATATTGGACGTAACCAAAGGTACCTCGATTGAGATTTCGGCCTTCCAAACTCAAGCATTGGAAATAAATGAGAAGATGGAGGCTACCCAACAAGACCTTTATCTGAAGGTAGATGCCATCCAAAAGTGTTATCAGGCAGTATACCTTTCTATAAAGTAAATTTATGTCAAGGAAAAAGGGGCCCGCTCATCCCATTCAAAGTTTCAGGAAGTCCTCATATTGATCCAAAAAGATAATGTCCCTGATTCCCCTTTTCTTTCTCATTTCGAACAATTAAAAGATGAGATGGCTCTAAAGGTATGGGAAGAAAATATAGAATAGAAAAAAATATTTACCAGAGAGGTAAAAGAATCTTTTCGTGAAGCACTGTCATCATTAAATAAAGGGCTGATTAATCTTGAGGGAAGTAATATCTCAGAATGCCTAGGAAAAATTGATATAGAAATGAAACAACAAAATTCTAGGAAGAGAAAAGAAGAAACTCTAGCATCCATTCATGAAATGAGCAATATTGATCTTCTTAAAATCAATAAATGGCTAGTGAATCTAGGTTCATAGTTTCAGGCCACAACTCAATAAGTGAAAAGGATCCAAGAAAAGATGCCTCAAATAGAAAGGAAATTATTTGCTTTTGAGGTAAATGAAATAATTGAACCCTCAAGGTTCATGGTGGAATTGTTGAATAGTTTGACCTAACGTATTGAACATGGAAATGAAAGTGTGGCTGGGAGAATTTAAGAAAGTGTGCATACTATCCCTTCCTTCAGTCCTCTCTACATTTCACCTTTCAACAATCACTTATCTCATTCACCTACATTCTAATATCCACCTATCCCCACTTCATTATCATACACTCGTTCCATCATCATTCTTCCCAATATTCATTCCTTGAAGAGCCAATGCAATGCTATTCATTCAATTATCCTGCCCCCATGATCTCAACTGTGATTCATTACCTTGCTATACATATCTGGAGGGACAGATGGCAATGAAACTAAAATGGCCAAAACACTATACCAAATTATTAAGGTGGCCCTTCTGACATCTATACTCAACTCGGATGCCTAAGGATAGGAACGCTCCTACCAACAGGTGAAGAGATAGAGGAGAACACCAATGAGAATCATCAAAATTTACATACTATTGTTTTATTCAGATATATTGTATTTTTATTAAATATTGTAAGAAGTCCAATGGTTTTTGAGTTGTGAAAGATTTTGTATAAGTACATAGATTCAAGATCTATTCAAGGCTACTTTTTGCCAGATGTAATAGAGAAACTCTCTTTTTTGAGTATTAATACAAGTGCAGACAAAGATTCTGATTTTCATTCAGTTTGAGTTATGTGTTTCCTATGTATTTTCATTTCTTCGAATTTTGTTATGTAATTCCTTGAAAAGTGATTGATTTTAATCTAGTATTACAACTATTGTGATCATATTATATCAAAAATTCATTAAGTAAGTAATTTTTCCTCTGTATTTATTATGAGTAAAACAATACCTACATGTTGCATGAACTACTATATTTCATATCCTATTGAAGTGTGCACTCTCTACTTTTCTTCCGTTACAAAGAAGGTGAGACTCATCTGCAATTGATGCCTATCTTTGTTTAATAGTTTTTTAACTTTCCTTCACACCATTTGATATTATAATCGCGACTCAAACAATAGAATACAACCTCTGTACTATCCCATTATTAATTTCATTTAAGGATCATTTCTTATATAACTAAAGGTAGGAAAATAACTCATTTAAAACATTTTCTTTAAACACTCCTAATGCCTGACATTACTCTTTGAGCCTTAGGATTAATCTTAGGAACAACAAAGTGCATCAATAATGGAACACTAGTATTTGATGGTCAAGACTATGAGATATGGAGCTCAAGAATAAAAGTGTTTCTATAGGCACATGGGTTTAACGTTTGGCACTCGGTTGTTAAAAGATACACCACTTCAAAAAAACATTCGAAGAAAGTGGCCAAGAAGAATTTAAAAAGGAACAACAAAATAGCAATTGATACAATCATGGATAGATTAGTTGATTTTGTAAAAATCAAAGTGGGAAAATGTTCATCAGCCAAATATATTTGGGATGAGCTACATAATATCTACTTGAATGGATCCCTCCTTCTAATCACAAAACTAAAACATGTTGATTGGAATAAATAATATGTTGAGACAAACCGAGAGGAAATAAGCTCATCATGTCAGGCATATCCATAAGAAGAAATTGGAAATGGTATGGTAGATCATGACAAAGAATATTATGAAGAAGGCGGAGTGGATCTTGAGGCAAAACTAATCAGTGATTTAAATGAACTAAAAAGACAAAGGAGGGGAAACATGTTCCTCAAGGAAGAATAGATCAAGCTAAAGGAGGGTTCTCAAAATCCTAACAAATTTTTTGAATAAGTCCAACAGATTATCATAATTCTAAACGTTCAGCTAGAAGAAGCCAACGTGATTGAAGAAACACTAAAAATCAGTTGGAAGAAAAACAATGTTTGGAAACCGAAATAATATCACTAAGAAAGGAAGCAAAGAAGAGAGAAGAAAACTTGACAAGTCATCTTAACTAAATATCTGAGGACTTCAACAAGCTTGAAGCAAAATTTAGTCAAAAAGCAAGAAGACTCGAAGAATAAATCATCTCCTTGAAAACCCAACTTGAAGAATAAAAGATAAAAAAATATGTAATGAAGGTATATATGATGAATAAAGAAGAAGATTGTGAGAATCTTGAAGAAGAATTCATCAAATTAAGGGTTGAAGTTTCCAAGAGCAACAATAATTTGAAGATGTCTCAAGTACTAGAAGATATACTCAACTATCAAAGTTTACCCTTCAATAATGCAGGTCTTGGATACATTGGTGAGGCCTCATGAAAAGAATTTTAAAATGGAAGTCCTAGCAAGAGCGTCGAAAAGAAAGGAATCTCCACACATACAATAATGAAAGTTGAAGAGAAGTGTTCCATATTTCCCGAAATGAAGAATTAAGTGAAGGCTAAGAACTATGCAGACATTCACAAAGGAAGGAATCATGGTCAGAAAGAGTCAAAGAGGGGTGAATGAAGAAGAGGCGTATCTCCAAGAAGACCTTTTGTCTCCAGGTATCAAAGAAGCTTCATTCATTATGAATGAAACAATAGAAGAGAATATTGTGATCAACTAAGGCATACATCACAAAGAGTATCATTGGTGCCCAAATATCAAAGTTTTGTTCCTGGTTATTATTTTACTTGTAATAACATTGGACATAAATCTGTATATTTCAGATCATATGGAAGAAATGTTCAAGCAAGAGATATTTGTCTGCCCCCCTACAATATTGAATGTTACATATTCCACAACTATGGAGATATACCTTATGATTGTAGAAGCATGATGAAGTCTTACTTGAAGGAAAACACTGATATCATATACAAGAAAGTTTTGAGAAGAAAGAAAAAATAATAATATAGGTGAATGAAGAACTCCTAGAGATCATACTCGTATGATTTATATAATTGATAAATTATGATGAATCTACAGACAAAGAGGAAGATGCCATAATTCATAATGATGATCCTGCACCAGAGAAGGATTGTGTATTGTTCTAAGAAATATATCTTGGAGTCCAAGTAATGTGAATATTGAAGAGGGGGAGTCTAAGAAGTAGCTATTATAGATTGAAGAACTATATTTTAGGAAGTTTGAAGTGTTTTGGATATTTCGGGAAGGTAGATTATGAATGGTCTAATGGCATAGGTACATAATATCTTATGAAATATTGGTTTATTAAGGAGAATTTTTTAGAACACGTCCACGTGCAGATTTGAGAATGCGTATTTGTTACAGACTTATAGAGTTTGGTAGACATATTTGATTAATATTGAGGATAAGGAATATGTCATGATAATTTTCATCATATTCGAAAAAGATCTTATAAAAATGGAGTTACATATGGGTTAGCATTGTATGTAGTTGAGTAGCAGAGTCATGGAAAATTTTCTAACATATAGACAATAGAAGAATTCATGAGATATTTGGCAGGTTTAGAAGAGAATATTTGACATGAACCAGAGAAGATACATGAAAGTGGATGAAATCATGATATCAAGAGGAATTATATAAAGGTATATGGACTTGTTGGAGTTCTCATCAAGAGGAATGTTCAATAAAGTATATGATTTATAAAAGAGGCATATTGACAGGTGAAACCAACTAGTCACAAGAAGGAAAGCCATGAGAGGCATGAAAAGGTAGGGGAAGATAAACCGTCAGGAGGATTTATAATTTCAAGGGAAAATTATTGAACGATTATGCCAATAATGTATCTCATTGAATAAATGACAAGCCATGAAGACTTGAAGAGAAGTCATGAAGGAAAACTGACATGAATTATTTTAATATACATTGGTGGATTACAGTAACAAGTATCAATGGACAAGAAGCCCCAGAAGAGAGGAACAAAATAATATACAATAAGCACAAAAATGATCTACACAACATATTGCAAATAATAAAGGGGGAGAGAGATTGTCAAAAGAAGGTATACTATCAAGGAGAGTTTCCCTTTTCCATTGACGTCAAAGTGGGGGATAAATAAAAAAAAGCATGAGAGAAAATTCATAATCATGAAGACAAGGGGAGAAAGCATGAATATAGTGGTATAAATGGTCACAGGGGGAGTATGAGTGTTTCCATCAATTCCAAAGGGGGATAATGTTGGAAAATTGGTTGTCAATGATTATAACCCTAAAACAAGTCCAGAAGCCCCTAGAAGTGATGGGTGTATTTGAAGAAGTATACAAAGTGGTCCCCTTATGGTGTAGCTAAAAGTATGGCCCTCATGGGAAGACACTTTGAATAATTATACAAGAAGCTCTGGAAATATGGTTAAGTGGTTAAGAAGCCCAATAGGTGTGTTCATTAAGCCCAAAGTTGATTGGATAAAACAAAGTATAAAAGACATCATAACTACATGCAAAATCCTCATAGATGTATAATTTTCATCCTATTGTTTCCAATGGTAGGTGGTATTCCACATCCTTCCTCACAATTGAGAAATTATACCCTCTCAAAGATGAATCCCTGAAGTATGGTTAAAAATCCCCTAAATGGTTGCAACAAGAAGTTATAAGTCAGCCCCAAAATCAGGAAAAGGAGAAAAGTTGTTCCAAACAAGAAGTTACAGGTCATCTCAAATAGAATGTAAAGAATTTACTTGGAAGGGTATAAATACACATCAAGAACCTCTCATTTGAAACTCAAGAAAGTGTGTTTGGAATGGAGCTATCATAAGTGGGTTTACACTTGTGCGAGGATAATTTATGGTCTCAGCAAAGGGACAGTTTGCAAGGTCGTGAATTTGGTCTAGGATAAAGGAGGTCAAAGAGATCGAAGTGTACAGAGGTGACTGTATTGGTTTTCTAAGGTTATACACAATTTATAAAAGGGTGAAGTATGTATATACATAGGTTGTAGAAAGAAAAATCACATATATGGTATACATGTGTTGCATTGGGGCAAAGTGTGAGTGTCCACAAGTTGATAGTGGGTGAATTATGTATTTGTACTAAAGTTGAAGAAGGTATAAATAATATGAGATCTTATGCACCAGGTTATTTACATGATAAAAGGTATGTCCTGTATATATTTTTGAGGCTTGTATCTTGGTGATTTTGGTTATATGCTTGAGGAATATATTTGATATTATGGTATATGATTGAGGTATATCTAGGAGGTTATGGCATATGATTTTAGGCATATCTTGGAAATAATGGTACATGTTTGAGGCATGTCTTGAAGGTCCTGACACATGGTTTGATGCATATCTTCGCACATAGTTTGATGCATATATTGGCAGATTCTTGATGCATATATTGGTACATGATTTAAGGCATATCTTGGTGAATGGTTTGAGGAATATTATGGGTGCTTTGGAAAATACTTCAGGCATAATTTGGAACATGTATTAATGCATATCTTGGTGATATTGGATATATGATTTGATGGATATTATTGGTGATATTGGCATAAAATTTATGTGGTTGAATCAGTTTTGATGATGATAACGTTGTATCGGTATTAGTGAAAGTAACTATGACAGGTAGATGATGATGTATCAATTTCATTTACAACAATAGTGACAAGTTGATTCTATCATTTATATTTTCAAGAGGAGGTAAGGGGCAAGGAAAGGGGGTTGAAGCCACCTTCCATTTAGTGTTGGAGAATCTAGGGAGTTGGAGATTCCTTTAGGTTGGAGCCTTTAAACTAGGGGGTTGGATCCTCATTCTAGTGGTTTTGACAAGTCTAGGGAATTGAAGCTTCCTTTAGTTTGGAGCCTATAAACTAGGGCGCTGGAGCCTATAAACTACAGGGTTGGAGCCTCCTTCTAGTCGGAGCTGGATAATTTAGGGAGTTGTAGCTTCCTTTAGGTTGGATCCTATAAATAGGGTGTTTGTGCCTCCTTCCAGTTGGTGCTGAAGAATCTTGGAAGTTGGTGCTTCTTGTGGATGTAATATTCAAGATCTATATTAAAAAGTGTTATG
>CBVK0103971685.1:0-15789 GCA_900067695.1 Picea abies
TGGAAGAGGGAACCCAAGACATCACATAAATGATTGTGTCACTAACTAGAGAGTGGTACCACTGAGGGAATGGATGCATTACTTTATTCATACATTAGAAGGAATACCATGTAATTGGTAATAGGAATAGGAAATGCACAGAAAACATAACTTTATTAAGACTTTTTCATTTGAAAGTGAGAATCCATGGGTGGATTTGGAATTACAAAGGATGAAAAGGAATATATTTGAAGAGTATGGGGTATATACAATGAAAAAAGAAATATATTATATAAAGGAAACACTTGAACATTTAGTTTACTGTTATCAGGTCACGGAGGATGATGAAGTAAGAGACAATCGATGTGACATACACATAGTAGAAGGGGAAGGAGAGAGAGGTTTGGAAGGACCCTGGTTATAATCAGAAGATTTTACTGCACCAATGAATATTAAAAAGGTCAATATTGGGACTGAAGAGAAGCCCAACATAGCCAACATTGAAAATTATTAGGACAATGGGACAATGGAAAATATAATTGAATTACTGTGTGAATAGAGTGACTTATTCCTAGCTACATTTTTAGAGATGAAAGGGTAGTAGGAGAAATTGGAGAAATGAATATACCTACAAGACCATATGCAAGGTCAGTTAGAGAAAGACCATACATATTAAACCCCATATATAAGTAGAAGGTTAAGGAAGAACTTGACAGACTGTTAGAAACATGAATCATAGATCGTGTGGAAGAATCATTATGGATTAGTCCAATGGTGGTCCAGTAAAAGAAGACTAGAGGGATTAGGATATATGTGGATATGATAAGGTTAAATGATGCATGAATATATGATCCTTTTCCTACTCCATTTACAGATGAGGTGTTAGAGAATGTGGGAGGACAAGAAGTCTACTCTTTCACAAATGGATTTTCAGGTTACCATCATATTATAATTTCTCTGGAAGACAGGTACAAAACCATATTTGCAATAGAGTGGGGGTCATATCAGTACACAGTAATTCCATTTGGATTAAAGAATGCACCAAAAATATTTTCCAGATTATTATTAGCCACATTCAAGGATTTTATACATAATTTTTTAGAGGTGTATTTGAATGATTGGGAGGTATTTAGTTTATTGAAGGACCATGTAGAAATTCTGAGGTTAATGTTAGAAAGATGTAAGAAATGTCATATTTCCTTGAACATTAATAAATGTATATTTAATACACCATTTGGAATCCTACCTGTACATATTGTATGAAAACATGGCTTGATAGTAGACCTTGAAAAGATTGTTGACATTGGCAATTTACCACCACCAATGTCAGTGTGCCAGTTGAGAGAAACATTGGGTCACACAAGGTACTATAGTAAATTCATAAAGGGATATGCAAAGACCACTTTTCCCATGGAGAAGTTACTAAAAAAGGAAATTAGGTTTCAGTGGAATGATGAATGCTAAGAGAGATTGGATACAGTGAGAGAAGATGGTGAAAACACCAATTTTGAGTTTTCCATATTGAACAAAGGAATTTCATGTGCATGTGGATGCTTCATCCATTTCACTTTGAGCAATTTTGGCACAAACAGATGAAGGATACATTTATCACCCAATATATTTCGCTAGTACAAAGTTATCTAAGCCTGAGCAGAACTATAACACTTCAGAAAGGGAAGTTCTGGAAATGGTATATGACTTATAGAAGTTCATAGATTATTTATTGGGTCAACATTTTAATATGTTTATAGATCATTTTGCATTGAAGTACCTAGATAACAAGCTAGTTGTGGGGGGAAGGATTTGTAGATGGTTTTTATTGTTTCTGAAATATGATTTTGAAATCATAGTAAAACCAGGGAAGCTGAATGTAGGACTAGATCATCTATCAATAATTACTAATGGAGAGGAGCCAAAGAACATGGAGGAGAATTTTCCTGATGCTAACTTTTTTTCTGTTCATATTGCTGATGATTAATTTACTGACATTGTTGTATTTTTTAGCACATGAATGGCTCCCAAGGAATTTACTATCACGCAAAAAAAAAAGCTGGTAGTGTGTGCTGCAGACTATCAGCTGATTGTAGGTCATTTATACAAGTTAGGGGAAGATGGAATTCTGAGAAGATGTGTGATGGAGCATGAACTCTTCATGGTGCTAGAATAAGCACATGAAGGGATAGCTGGATGGAACTATGCAGGAAAAAATACAACACAAAAGGTGTTGTGTGCAAGATTATGGTGTCCTACAGTGCATAAGAATAAAAAATAATATTATCAGACCATTGATGTCTGTTAGAGGGTGGGAAAACTATCTAGAAGGGTTGAAATGGCAGTTATTTCCCAAGTAACTTTCCAGGTATTTGATAAATGGGTTTTTGATTTCATTGGATAGATTAATCTGTCAACAAGGAGATTAGGATCCAGATACATCATCACTACAACACAATATTTAACCGGATTGGCAGAAGCAGCCTACGTGAAGGACTGCAACATGAAAATTGCAGCGTGATTTCTCTTTGAGAACGTGGTGACCATATTTGGAAGTCCTATAATTTTGTTGAGTGATCAAGGAAATCATTTTATTAACAGTTCAATCAGAGCTATGGAAGAAGAATTTGAGATACATCATTAGAAGAGAACACCTTACCATCCCCAGGAAAATGGTACAGTAGAAGCTTTTAACAAGATTCTAGAGAATGCATTGACAAATATTTGCAATGTTAATAGGGATGATTGGGATTTGAAGGTATCAGCAGTGTTATGGGCTTATAGGACTACATGCAAGAATCTTATAGGACAAACACCATTCAAACTTGTCTATGGGCAGGAAGCAATGGTTCCATTGGATTATTTAATACCTAGTCTGTGCATTCCAACAACCACCAACATGACATAAGAAGACGTTGCATTAGAAAGATTGGATGAATTGATGGAGTTGGAAGAAGGAAAAAATTTAGCAGGCTTCCACCAAGAAGTACAAAAAGAAAAGTACAAATATCGGCATGATAGGAACATAAAGAAGAAAATATTTAAGGAAGGAGATCTAGTTCTCCTCTATGACAACAAGTATTTACAACACCCTGGGAAATTCAATATGCATTGGTTAGGCCCTTTTCAGGTAGAGGCTATCAAAAATGGAGGTGTTTTGAAACTAAAATATCTTGCAAGAAAGAATCTCACAGGACTAGTGAATGACAATTGATTGAAAATTTATCAAGACAGTCAAACTAACAACCTGAGGTAAAAAAAAAGAGAGAAAGTATGATTGTACATATTGTATATAGTAGATGCTAGAAGAAAAAGAAAAAAATCCATAAAAAGAAGAAATGTAACAAAAATACAAAAAGATAGGATAACATTAGAGGTTTTGATGTAATATAACTATTAGAACTAACAAGTGCGCAGAAGAAAAATCAGTGTTGAAGACACTGTGCATAGGAAAAAAGGTGGAAGAAAAAAAAAGTGGAACATGCAGGAAAAAGTGAAAAAGTGGAAGTTGTCAGTGCGAAACAATTGTCATTTCGTCATCCCACTATAAAAGTCAGAAAAGGGGGGAAATATTTTCATTTGTGTTTTTGTGCTAAGGAGAAGATTGAAGAGTGAAGTCTAAGTGTGAAAGAGTGAGAATTCATGAGAGACATTGGATATTTAGAGATCAAGAGCTTGAATTTCACCAGAATGTCACCACCACACGTTGGAGCATTGAGTAGGGCTAGGTGGAACACGCAAAGTAGTGCTCAGGTGAAAAAGATAGGAACGTAGGAGATTCCCACAGTGATGGATGTGGACGTGATCCACACACCATAGTATTATTTGACTACCATGCACATGGAGGAAGAGAAAAATCCCACACATGAGGTCGAACATCCAGAGGAGGACATTGAAAGGACAGAATCCAATGCATCCAAGGGAGGCAACAGGAAGAATAGGCCATGGGTTTGTCTCAAAAGGATCTAGAGTAGGGACAAGAGCTAGAAGAATAGTAGGAAATAGAGCACTAGAACATACCAACAGTTGGGGTATTGTCCCCACATGGGAAGAATAAGGAACGAGTAGAGAGTAGGGTGCAAGTCATACAACGTACATAGGAAAAATTGGCCATAGTGATGCCAAAAATCCCCAAGGGAGTCAAGGCTGATGAAAAAATAGTGGGAGGAGTATATTCCCTTAAATACTTCGACCATGACATGGTGAATGCAATGAAATTCCTAGACTTGGAACCATAGAGATACTTGGAGAGAAGAGGAGAAGGTCCATCACGCTCGCCACTATTAGAGCCTCTGCAGTGGATCCTAGGGTTATACTACACGAGAATCATGAATTTACTGGACATATCACACTTTGGATGTGGTAAACGCATCAATGGATGTGTGAAGCAACTCCTAGAAAGGCTGCATGGAGGAATTATTTGGATGGATAGGCTAGTGCCTATCAATGGCGATGTAATTGTAGAAATCATAGGGATACCCATGGATGGGGAGAATCCAGAGAAGTATTTAGAGGACTAAAAAAAGAAAAATCCATCTTAGATGAAATAAAGGAAAAGTATGACACATAGAGAGGAAATAGAGGAATTAGGATCAGTGACATCAACAATACTATGACGCGATTTGCAACAAGGTTGTTAGGTTGAAAATAAATGCACAAATGTAGAAAAGAGGAGGTACCAACAAGAGTGGTAGCAGCTGCAATACAGTGCACGAAGGGGAGATTGATGAGCTTGGACCCTTATTTACTAAATTATTTTCTAGAAGATTTCAAGGATGAACAAGATTGGGGCTCTGAGTTCCACTACTCATTGTTACTCATCCTCATTTCATTATAAGGATGCAAAGAACCAACATATAGTATGTTCCTGCAAAGGACAAGAAAATGTGGTGCAACGCACTACACGTCGCTGTGAAGCACAACAGACTCAAAGGAAAAGAAAATAAACAATGATGTCTTCGTGTTGTACTTAATGGAGATCCAGAAAAGATTGGTAGACACATGGAGGATTTCCCTAGAAACTATCCAGGAGTTTGGACATATAGAAAATTTCCAGGCATCACGCCAGAGTATGTGGTTATAGGAAAAGAAGGATCCAACCAAGGAGTGGCTACAGTTGAACTACTGCGTGACAACGCAGGATATTCATATGGAAGTCCAGGAGTGGCTTGAGGAGTGGAAAGTACCAGAGATTTGAAGAACAACACCAACACTACACACTTAGACGTAGGGTAGAATAGTACCCACATAGAAAAAAGGCAGGAATGTCGCTAGCAAGAAAACGAAGACAAAAATAGGTACAGTGGGGGAAAGCATCCCAATTCAGAATAAAATTGGGACAAAGAGGAAACCATAACGTGGTTCTACACAAGGACCACCGTTCACAGAGAAGGAACCAAGAGAAGTGATAGAACATGTGCACGCAGAATAAGTGGAGACAGAGGCACAAGAGATAGCCATGGAAGAAGAATTTGGGCAGGATACATACAGAGATACACAAATGCCAGAGGCATCTGAGCCATCATATTATCAAAGAAAAGAGATACACAAATGCCAGAGGCATCTGAGCCATCATATTATCAAAGAAAAAGGATAGGGGAGAAAGAAAGTGGCTCCAGGAAGAAGGTGAAGGCCCATAGAAAAACAATGTAAACATCACTAACAATAGACGATGTGGAGCTGATAGCCATGCCAGTTGAACATAGACTCTTAGAGGTATGGGAAAATGTGGAGAATCAAGGGGATTCAATTATAGAGCAAGTATAGGAGGTAAAAACTGTTCTAGATAAATTGAGGATCAGGGAAGAGTCGCAACAAAAGGAGAAACTAGTGCCCACTAAAGAAGGAGCACCTTCCAAAGAGACAATGCAAATTACAGCACAAGGAAGTGTAAATTTTATCATAACACCGAAGATGTTGTTCATCAATGAGGAAACAACACATAATCTCTTGAAGGACATCGAGACTTTGGTGTGGCATTTCCAATGATTCCAACAAAGGAATTGTATAAAGTACAGGTTAGCGTCGCATAAGAGATTCAGTCTAGAGCAAGGTCTGATGTGAAGAATTTACAGATAGAACAGGAGGAACATGTTATATTGAAGGAAGTAATCAACCAATAAGGGCAGGAGAAAAATATGGCACAAAAAAAATTGGACAAGATAGAGAACCATATAAATTTAGTATTTCAATCCATCTCAGAAAACACAGAATAAGAGGAAGTGTCTTCGGAGGAGAAGATGAGGAAGATAATGCAGAATCTGCAACAATATAAAGAAAAAATCAAGGAACTAGAGGAGTGCACAATATCTACTACTCCTCCATAATTCAAAGCACAAATAAAGAAATACATGACAACATATAGAGAGAACATCACACAGAGCATACATAGAAAAGAGCGCCCAACTGTGGACACAAATATTAGAGGATAGGATCCTATAAGAGCTACAAGGGAATGCAGATAAATTGCATGCATCAATGGAAGATGTCAAGAAATGATAGAGAACAATGTCACTTCCATAGAATATCAATATCGTCATAGAAATCAAGAACCTACAAGAAGAAGATAAAGTAGTACAGGCACAGGAATTCACAAGACAGGCTCAATTGGAGCCCCTGCAAGAAAAGGTGGAGCAATTGGTCGTGGAGATATATGAAACAAGAGTGTGCATCAAACATATAGGATTGGAGGGGGGAGAAATATTAATACCTCCAGTCACTACACAAATGGTATAATCCATGATAGTGAAGAGTAGCCAGGCTCAGGAGAAATGCTAGTAGATAACAAAGATGTACGAACCACTGGCACATGCAGTAAAATATGTAGGAGTCTGTAAGTGGCTTGGTACGAGTCATGATGTTAATGTTGGGGGCTTGTTGGTGCAAGCCAATTTTGGGAAAAACAGAATAAGTTTTTAAGGACTTGAAGAAGCACCAGAAAATAGGGGAGCATGCTAAAAAAAGAGGATAAGTAACGTCATAAATAAGGTAAAACTTGCGCCAAGAAAAGAATTTAGAAATTGGACAAACTGTTGTGGAGCTGTTGAAAGCTGGACAAGTGCCAACTTGGAGAAATGATTGGATCGAGGACCAGTCGAGACAAATTCAAGGAGGAAGTGGACAAACCTAATCCACCTAGGGTTAGGGTTTTTGTAAGGGATTTGTCCCAACTTTTAATAAGTAGAATGTATTAGAAGTGTAGAAGGGTGATGATCAGTCGATTGTTGACACTTTGTAGTTGGTTCAACTATATTGTATTAGAAGTGTAGAAGNGTGATGATCAGTCGATTGTTGACACTTTGTAGTTGGTTCAACTATATTTTAGGGTTTTGATGAGATGTTCTCAGTGTAAGTGAGAAATATTGTGATCTTTGGAGATCATATGTAATGAAGGAAGGATTGTACAGTGCGCAACACTACAGTTTGTATGATAGATGATTAAAGAGTCGAAGTGAAAAATATTTGTGGATGTATCCCCACGGGGGGTGAACCATGGTATATCTATGTTTATGTGACTGTATGTAGTGTTTATGGTTGCATTTACTTTGATAAGTTTTTATGATTAATATGTTTCTTTTTAAAGGAATGAACATTGTGCAATAAGGTTAAGCTAATGGAATCTGCAGAATCGCATGGAATGAATGAATATTATAGCTAATAATTATATCATAAGTTTGGGCATAGTATATCAATGTTTTTCTTTGATCAAATGTGGTTGTAATGATTAATGATAGTATATCAATGTTTTTCTTTGATCAAATGTGGTTGTAATGATTAATGAAGCTCTATTAGAATAGTAGTTATAGGGGTTAGGAATAATATCTAACAAGGATTTTGGGTTAAGAGTAAGTATTTTGAATGCCTCAGAGCATCCCATCCTAGGGTTGTATACATCTCAGTCCTGTGGCCACCCACAAAAGCCATCTTGGGTGAGATTGTGTAGTGAACTCTATGCGTTGGGTTTCCTTATAGTATCCAAAAGGGCCAATGGTATAAGGGTTTGTTGGTAATCATATATCTAGAACACGGGCCATCCCAAGTAACGCAACACATGGTATTTTGTATAATGAAAACCTATAAATCTGTGGGGGTGTTAAGACCATATACTATATTTGAACTATATAACCAAAAAAAAAAATACATACCATATATATAGGAGTTTGTGGGTTTTGAACCCTAAACCTCCCACCAATGTTAATGACTTATATCCACTCACTAACCAATATAAAAAATATGGTGTTTGTTACAACAAACCCAACTGACCACATTTAATATGACATTGACGTCAGGGGAAGGTGCAAGTACAGTTGGAGGTCTCGTGGCCTTTATGGGCATAGATCCCAGTGCTTGATGCACATTACTATTTGAACACACTTCAATATGGAACAAATATTGATTTATGGAATAGACCCTAAGGTCATACAAACTACATAAATTTACATGCAAAGAAGGATCTAGGTTTGGCATTGCATAGAAAAATGTGCCATGAGGTATATTGACTACACCTAGGAAACTGTATACACCTTTTTCATGATTTTTTGTAAGGAGTGTGAATTTGAGGTATATTTTATGATCAAAGGTCATTTGTACATGTTTTAGTCCATATTTCCATTAATGAATGCCATAGTGCATCATTTGGCATGTAAAGAGAGTGTAATTGAGCTAGTTTAGAATTTGGCCGAGTTTAAACTCAAATTTCTCATAATTTCGCAGGGAATTTAATGATGAACTCAATTTATTGTTTTGAGTAATGGAAATAAAGAGAGTCCATTAAATTGTATTTTTGAAGTCCCATGTTGTAATGTAATTTGCTATTTTGAGATGTCGGAGAATAATCATACTATATAAAGGGACTTTGAAGATGAAGTAATATGTTATCCATATATGCAATTTGATTTCTTTTATTTTATGTTGTGTCATCTCAATAATATACAAATTAATCATCATTTAATGAGTTTTTGGATAAAAAACACATAATTAATTTTTTACAAATCACCTCAATACGATCAAGAAATTATTCTGAGTCAAGTTAGATGTTTCATGTATATATTGTAAATAAATAAGTTGTGTCTAAGGATTTTCAGATCACTTATGTTGCTCAACAACAATTTCATAGGTAAATTTGGTCTAGTAGACCCACTGATACTTCACAATGTTCTTTTCTTTTGGTCATGGAACCAAGTACCAAGTATGATTCTTCAAAAAAGAATCATTTTTTGTCTACATGGAATACTCCCATTCAAGTCGTCCTTCAGCATATGAGTAGGAAATAGGATCATTGGTCCACTACCCATTCATTCTATGAAGAATGGGACAACAAGGCATGAAAATTTTCGACTTGGAAGGTGACATTATTAGCAGGTCAGAGTCCAACATACATGTCTCCTTCAAGGAATTTAACCTTCTCCTCTAAATCGTCTTTCTTACTATAACATACTTTCTCCACATGCTACAAAAATATCCCCCTTTAGACATGTGAATCTTCCCTTGGATTATATACCCCTATACCAAGATAGAAAAATTACAAATGGACACTAACATCCCTTTGAATTCAGTTTAATCAATCAGAAAGAGAGAAGAAGAAAGAGTGTGATGCACCTTGTTTCAAAGTTTTTCCTCGCTGCTTTGAATCCGAACTTGATCTCCAAACTCCTTAGAACAACTTCATACCTACAATAGGTAGAAAAAAGAAACAAAAAACTCCTACTATACAATATTATATCAAGCAAATTCATCTACAAAAATCGAAGGAACAGTAGAAAAGAACATGCAAGAATACACAACCTTGAAGGAAATAGGCCAAGTATATCAAAATTAGAACTAAAAGAGAATACTTTCATACCACTATTGATGCATTTGTAGTATCCTCCCCAATATCTCCTCATACATCCCTTTCACAATGCTACCGAGATCATAAGTTTGATATATGAAAGCTTCCTCCTTTTCTCCTTGGAAATCCCTCAATATATAGTCTTGAGAGGCATAAAAACCATGATAAAATTAGGGGTATGGTTTAGCATAAGGATCCTTGAGGCTTGGATAATATCCTAAAGTGAATCAAAAGCATGAGGGTCGAACAAAACTAAATCAATCTCAAAGAGTTGTCCCATATATTAAGATGGGGGAGATCCCCCCTTTCTCTCAACAACATCAACACTTCCCCATAGTGAGAGATAGAGTGTTGATCCTATATCAAAGCTCCCATATTGTGGCATAGGGGGTGCTATGTGTGAACCCAAAGTATGAACAAGGGGGATTTAGTCTTCGTAAATGCTCAAGAAAAGGTCTAAATTTCCAAGGAAAACCTGTGTGTTTTGACCAAAAAAATATGGTTTTCCTCCTCCCATATGACTTAGGGTTCATGAACAAATTTATTAATGGTGTCAAGGGGTGGTGACACCTCACAAAGTGAATTTGACACTTTGGAAGGTGCATACAACACTTGTGACCATGAATGTGACACTTACCGAAGTGCATACGTCACTTTGCGACACTTAGGGTGTGTAACTCAAGTGTGACATTTTGATGTGTAACTTTGCGACACTTAGGGTGTGTAACTCAAGTGTGACATTTTGATGTGTAATAAATGCCCCCTAAAGTGTGAGTTCATAAGAGAAACTAATGGTTGAAACAGTTTACAATTATTCAATGAAAGGGTGTTGGAGTGGGAGAACCTGGCAGAAGTTGGAAACAATCATCAAACAATATTAATATATGTTCCATTTCTGAGGTAGACATCCCTATGCTCAGAATACAAGATGAATAAAAGAACAAACGCTAACCAATACAATGCAGATCAATGAAAACATTGACTAAAGATATGGCCACCAAAGATACAATGTGGATTCATACCTCCATGACATAAATTGATCGCAACCATGAAAAATACACAGTGGAGATATGAGATGATTAAACATATCCAAGGATCAATACAGAGTGGATATATGTGATGGTATTTATATCATCATGCTTAAATGATCTCCCTCACAGCCTGGGAAAATTAGATAATAGAGTGAATTCTCAACCCGGGGTCTTCGTCCCAATCCTGATGTGGTATGAATCTAGCCACATGAATAGATGATTTGATGTCAAACAAGTGCAAGGGAAATCACCAATAATGTCAGTGACTCACAAGGCACCCTAGTACAGTCCAGTGAATGTGAATAAATGAGATGAGGTCGAACATTCATGGAATCATCCAATCATAGATGAATTATGTAAACCTATTTTCGGAAGTGAGGAGGCCTTCCATTGAGGCATGCAAGTCCCAAGGTACTAACTGGTTTCTATGTCAAATTCCCAAATGATGTGTTGAAGTCGATAGGAAAAGACTCATTGAAGGAGGGACCTGATGTATCCCCCATCATCGACATGAAACTGATACAGGAAAGTGATGTAAGATGGTGAATCAAATGAGTATGGGCTAACACGGGAAATGGAAACTAGAAATACTACATATGGATGGTTTGAAGTGAAACTTCCCTTGACCATGATGAGGCATGAAAAAAAACTTGGAAGCATTGACTCGATGAGTACCAAGAACTTAATGTGACGAAAATAAGAGAACTCTTCAACTAGATGAAAAATTATGGTGACACATGGAATTGGTATGACTCAAAGACAATCAAATTTCCCAACTGTAAGAAAAGATGCAAATAAGTTCCATGTTCAAGGGAGACAATAGCTTCCATAAATAATTCCCAAAAACTTGACCCACTTCCTTCAATTTGTTCCCCCGTCTAGATAGATGAGTACCTCTTTCATTTTTAGCGAGCTTAAGGATAGTATCAAGTGCTCGGTATAGCTCATCCTTCAGATGAGTCCCTCAAAATATGTTTAATAAACCTGAGGAAGGAGGGGTTCTATCTTAGATTGATCCTGGATATTGGACTCACATAGGCCCTTTGATGCATAGTTGTATGAGCCCAAAGAAGGTAAACTCAGTGGTTTTTCATGTTTAGAGAGTCTAAAAATAACTTAAATATGAATCTATGGATGAATTTTTAAGAAGTTTAGTCTCCCAAGCTCAAAAAAAGTGTAAAAAAATATAGGGGAGAACTCTTATAATCATGCTTGATTAGAGTGTTCTTTTTTCGTAATTAGTCTCACGAGGCCAAAAAAGAGATAAACTACCACTCGAAAGACTCTCTTTCAAACCTTTTAACGAGTGTGAATGGAAGCAAGATCACTTGAGAATATTTTCATTTTTAGGGTGTTTGAAAAGATATTAAAGGAGACTCCAAATAGTTCCCTTTTCGTATACCTTTTACAAGTCAAAAAAAGAGAAAAAAAATTAATCGGTAACCTATTCTCACATGTTTACAAGAACGATAAAGAACAAATACTGAGCTAGGTAAATTATTCTCATGCATTTATGAGCACGAGAAATAAAAAATACTAGTATAATTCTAGAAAATACTACTACGTTACTATGGGAATGGCCCTCGAACAAGGATCAGTCTTAGTAGTGTGTCTCTCTATAGGTAGTTTTCCCTTAGTTTCTTTGGAAAAAGTTAGCAGTTTTTCTCCACCATGATGTCAAGAGGCTAGAGACCTCCCCCATAAGTGACTTTTCTTACAACAACTCTTATTATTCCTAATTTAGGTGTCTTGTTACTAATGGAAACATTCTCACTAGGCAGAGGAAAAGAAGGTTCAAGTACTCGATCTAGAGTGAGACTTGATTATAATGAAGGGGGTTATTTTCATTTTTAATGAGATTTATAGAGACAATGAACTATGCTCGTATCTCTAGGTTCAATGTCCATATTTTTGTTTCATTTTTTAACAATATTTCCACAGAGAGGAAAACTATTCTCGAGGCTCCAAGTTCAATCCCCAGATTTATGTTTCATTTGTTAATGCACTTGCCAAAAAGAAGAGAAACTATGCTCATGACCTTTGTTTCATTTTTTAACGATATTTCCATAGAGAATAAAAATTATGCTCAAAGCCATATCTTAATCATGGCTTCCAAGAAGACAATGCTATGGAAGGAATACATGTCAAGGGAAAAATGTTAGCCATTTCTTCCATGAGACCTTCACTAGATGGAAGAAAAACACTCTAAAAGGAATATATGTCAATGGCATTGATAAGGTTAGGGAGATCTAGATATAATATCCCTATCTAGGATAAGACCATTTCAAATGTTATATCTAAGTCAGGAGAATGGAGAGATTCCCTCTCATTCAGAGTTGAACGCATGGGAAAAATCGTTACATAATTGACTTGTAGCAGGGTGGGCATCGCTGGCATGTATGGATTGTTAAGGGAAGGAATATGGTTGATCATCATATGAGTTTCAATGAATGAAATTGGGTTGATCGTTACTATGTTTCCTTTGTGAGGGAAACACATCACTCGAAAGAGAGTGGACACAATATATCTCATATCATAGACATAGTCTCTCCTAAGGATCAGGTTAAAATCCAAGGGGTTGTGAAATAGCATCACATCGACATAGAATGTTTTTCCTCCCAAAGTAACCAAAAACTAAGGAAGGATCCCTAAAGGTTGACTAACTCTTATGTCAAAGGTCAATAAATTTTGAGTCACAGGCATAAGCTACGGGAACAAAAATCTTGCCAAGCATTCACAGATAAGATGCTAACAGAAGCAACTTTGTATATTATAGTGTTAAGAATATTCCTACCACAGACCTGGACAATGATTTCAAAAGGAAAGTAAGAAGGAAGACGAGATTATTTCAAATGCTTCAAATCAATATAAATCATTTAATTTCTTTAAGGGGGTGTCATCGAGATGGGCGGAGTTCCCCCTTGTCTGGGTGAATCGATATTAATGAGGTTGACCTAAGAAACATACTGACTCTTTGAATGAGTGGGATTGACCGATGATGGACTTAGAGAAACCACTTTGGGACTCTTCATATGAAGAGTGGGATTGATCAATGAAACAATTGGATCAGTCACTTGGATTTCACTCTTTGGGTGAAGAGTGGAATCTATCGATGATGGAACTAGATCGAACTCTTTAGGTTCATTCTTTAGATGAAGAATGGGATCGATCGATGAAGGAACTGTATCAAACCATTTAGCTACACTCTTCAGAGGAAGAGTGGGATTGACATTGGGTTAACTCTTCATATGAAGAGTGTGGTTGATCAATGATGGGATTGGATCAACTACTTGGGTTACTGGTTCAACTAAGGATGAAACTAGATTGACCACTTGATCAACTAGACTGACTGGGGATGGAACCATATTGACCATTCCATCAACTAACTATGGGTTGGGAGAGATATTATGATAAATAGTTGGAAGTTGAATCTTTTCCAAAAGATAAGAATCCTTGTCCATACAAGGTAAAAAGTGAGAGTGATGATCACCTTCACATAACATACAAGGAAATTTGATGGTTCTATGCTTCTTACCATCCTTAACATCACTAGTTGACGAGGTGTCACCAACATTTCTAGTAGAGGATGATGACATGGAAAGACACATTTATAATACCTTGGGGAGACCAGGGAAATCCCTTTGAAAGTGGTCACCCTTACAAATATTGCAAGGGAATTTGGGTTTAGGATTCTTCATTTTAGACTTTTTGACTTTATAAACACTCCCAATACGATTAACAATAGTTGGTTTCTTGGATCCAACATGACTTGATGCAGTTGGGGGCTTGGTCTCTTTCTGATTCTTCTTCTTCTTATCAACCTGACTACTCACTTTAGAGCTTTCACTAGGTGAAGAAGGAGAAAGGGAAGGAGACATGACAAGTGAAGAAGGTGAAAGGTCAATATGAGGTTTTTTTTTGGTTGTTTTTCTTACATCTGAAGCATTAGGTGTATTCAAAGAACTAGGAAAAGTCAAGATCACCGGAGTGGGGAACAACCAAATTGATAACCTGATGGTGAGTCCTAAAATACTCAGTGTGGAAATGCATGAAGGACCAACATTTCAAAAATAAGGAAAGGTGAAAGGTTCCCCAAGAAAAATGGGTTCCTTTGTTGGTACGCCCAGGAACTGACGCTATTGACATTGACTTGACCTAAGGTCCACTAGGGAAAAAAAACAACACACACTACAAATCTAAGAGGAAAATAATCAAACAAAACTTCCCACAATAAAACCACTAGTTGGTGATGAAATCCAACATCGCAAGATCAATATAGGAAGGGGTTGGGATAGAATGAAATCCAACATCGCAAGATCAATATAGGAAGGGGTTGGGATAGAGCAAGTGCATCAGATATGTTGGAGACCTACTTAATGGACTTATCCCTTAGTGAAAGTTCCCACACGATTCTACCCGTGGGCTTGCCCTCCAAGGAGCCCGAGTGAGTTTGACCAATTTTTGACCCAGGTACGATGAAGACTTCCCTTCATCATCACCTTGTGTATTAAGCCTACAAATATAGGCCACCAAGGTTACCAACTTACAGTTAACCTCTGGGAGGGTACATTTGACAGTCGAGATAGAACGTATGGGAAGGATCACAAGTCCAAAATTATTCAAAAGAACTGAAGACAAGTGGAATGGAAGACTATTGATGAACCCAACTAAATTCTAGATTCACGAAGCTCCAATACCAAATGAAACCTGTTGTTTCCCAGGAAGAACCCCCAATATACAATCTTTCCACTACGTGGGTTAATCTTCGAATGGGAAATATTTGTTGCTCTCCTACACATGACCTCATGTTTAACCCTTGTGTGAGAGGGGGATCCCGACTATTCTTCTAAAAAAAATTGGATTTACCTCTCCCTAACACAAGGTTCTACATTTGTCTGATGGATTTGGAAATATATCCTCACAACCTATTACAAATCCCTACAGTTTAAGATTAGGTAG
>CBVK0103972719.1:0-43777 GCA_900067695.1 Picea abies
CGCGACTTCAAGTCACCTCTTTATCAGTCCAATTAATGGATTCTCTGCAACAAGCTCACCTTCACCACGTTATAGCTTTTCCCTGGTTAACATGCAAAACTCAAATCCAAACGTCAACTAGCTCTGATACCACTTGATCCCGAAAAGATCTTTTAATGACTGTGGTTGAGTTATTAATTACATGCGTTAGTTAACCATTTAAGAATTTGAATGAAAGAGGATGAATTTAATGAGGAAACATAGAAGCCATAAGACAATATACATCTCTGAACTAAAGAAATAAGAACAACAAACCATCACAAGAGAATTGATAACGGAGTTCGGCACAAAATTGCCTACATCTCCAGGCCTTTGTCTCAGTGGGGGAGGATTCTTTATTAATTCTTCAATGCTTGTACAGTACAGAAAAAGTACATCAAATGGATCTCATACTAGCCTCACTATGTTCTTCTTGACCTCAGAAATCCAACACAACTAACGGCATTGAAAAAGACTGAGTGTAGCTCCCAGAAATGGTTCGCAAGCGTCTGCTCCTCAACAGCTTCCCTGCATAAAAATGGCTTTGGCTTGGCTTTGCTTCAGCATAACTCTGATATGACTATCCTCCAAGGCCTCAAACAAGCCTGGTTTATATAGATCTTAATTTGGTTATCCATCCCCAACTTCCTCCCAAAATCTGGGCTCCAAAAACGCCTAATATCTCCCAAAAATGGCCAAAATCTCCATTTCCTGGGCATAATATCAGTCAAAATCCACTCTGTAATGTTAAAAAAACACATTTTTCCCAAATTATAGAGTATCCCCCTCTAACAGGGTGTGTGCCCCCTTTACCAAGTCATATGGGGCCACATGGCCAATTGTCAGCGCTCCAAGTGCTTAGGCGCCAACCCCCTTAACTGTAGCTCCTGATTTTGGGGTGCCATTCATGTGATCTGGTCTAATTTTCCCCTTGGGCATGCACATTCCATGAAACCTTTTGTTGGGGCTTATCCCTAGCCCCCTTGCACCCTCCTTTGGACATTTTAACCCAAAACTATATAAAAGTGGGTTTTTTTCATCAATTTAGCTTTGGTAGGTTGGTAATAGGGCTTTACCAAAGACTTGGAGTTAGCCATGGGTCAGAGGTTCAAATCCCATGGACCCTTACATACTTTTTTACATGCCAACCAGTAGTGAAGTGACATGTGTCTGCCCATGTTTGGGCCATGTGGCACTTATTCATTTGCCAGTTGACCATTGACTTTTGCCATAGAAGAATATGATTGCCATGCGATATTTTTCACATCCGGAGTCTGTTTTGAGAAAGTAATTATATGGACGGAATCGAGAGAATGAGACGGACACAATGGAGTTGGTTTCGTCGAATTCTGAGCACTTTCATTTTTTAGCCTTTTTTGAGCCCTGTCATGCTTCTGGATCCGATTTTGGATCACCCCATAATCTAGTTAACTACTTGAACTCTTATTCCTATATGAATTAACTATATACTCAAATACAATCAAATGACTTCATCGTAAGCCTTTGCCAAATCTGATTTCATCACCATAGCTAGAACTTTTTACCCTTTATATTATGCAACCCTTCTTGGACTATGCCCATTGCATCAAGGATTTGTTTATTGTGTAAGAAACCAAATTTCCCTTTTCATATAAATTCTAAAAATATATATATTAATCATTGGGATAGTATCTTTGTAATACTTTTGTACACAAAGTTGCAAAGGGATATGGGCCTATAATCATCATTGGTTTTTTGGTCATTTTTCTTAGGGATTAGAGCTATGAAAGTAGTATTCAGAGCTCCCATAAAAAATTTGATGTTCTTGACTCTTCAATAATCCTCAGCAGTTCTCCTTCTAGGAAATTAGAGAACTCTAAATAGAATTATACTACACATCCATTTGGAGCAAATTTTGTTGATCATTAATTGATCTTGGAAGTAAGGAAACTACCTTTAGGATCTTTGCTATGTTAGTTCCTGCATGTTCTTGAAATAAGGATCTAAAATGATGTACTTCTTCCTTTGTTATTTCTTTGAATGTTTTGACCTTCGAGCCTTGAGTTGTCCTTATGTCCAATATTATGTTAATATTATTTCTTTCTTAGCAAAGTTTTGAAAACGTTGTATACTTTCACTGCCCTTTGCCTACCAAATGGCTTAGCTCTTTAATCACCATTCAACTTCTTCTTGTTCCAACAACTTTCTTTTTACATTGTTTATCCTTTTTATCTTTTTCTTTTCTTCTTTTGTGAATATTCTTTCTTTGTTCATTTCATACATAGCCTTTATTTGTTCCTCTTTCTCTACCAATTCTTTTTTAACTTGTTCCAATTTTTTTGCAAACTGAAATGTTGTGGATTCACCTACTCAAGATCATGTCTTTTCCAAGTTTGAATGACCATATTATTAAACTCTTCTTCTTCTGTCCATGTATGACTAAATTTGAAGGGACTTAAAAAAAATTGGTTTGAACGATATGAGTCCCCTCCTTCACCTATCCATGAATTCAATCCATTTGCTTCCTCTGAGACCTTATTTGTTACTAAAATTCCATCCAACCATTTTGACACCCTCTTCTTTCCACTTCTGAAGTTTCTCCAAGTTGGAACAAATTTTGAGGGTCCTGCATCACATAACCAAGCATCCTCAAACATATAAGTAAATAATTGGCAAGGGGATAGTGTTTAGCTCCATCCCCCCATAATTCCCTTACCTTCATTGTTATATTTAAATAACCTCCTACAATTACATTTTCCTTTCTGACCATTCCTGTCATTTTAAAATTATCCATAAGACTTTTCTATCTCCATATAGAATATACAAATTTATATTTGAAACTTTTTTCCCTGGCTCTTTAGATTTTATGTTATGGATACCTACAAGTAACTTTGATGAATTAATGGCTTCCATCGAAATATGATATCTCCCAACCTCCCCTCTAAATCTACATAACTAAAACACCAATATTTTAGGATTGAAGACAAAATATTTACTACTTTTGGCCACTCATACATTATTTCTCCTGTTGACACTACATCCGACTTATAATTGGAAAAACACCTTTTGAGGGATAGATTATTGTGGGCACCCCCAACCCCTCTCGCATTTAAGGAAATGATTATCAATGGATCACCTTCTTATAGGCACTCCCTACTCTCAATATGTCCTTTCATTTTCTTCTTAGTTAGCAATAGAAAGGATTTATAGCCAACCGTTGAAACTTGCTATGGAAAAGTGGCTAGATCTCCCTTTGTTCCCTCCTAGGAAATTTCTTATCTAGGTCTAAGGTCATGTATAGGAACACCCCTTCCTTTATAATATATGGGACTATCTTCTACACCCTCATTCAAACTATTTTCTTAGGGCACTTCTTCAATCCTTCAGGATCCTTTTTCTACCCTAAAAGGGTCCATAGGTGGGTTTTCCAAGTATTATAGGAGTCTGCTAGGATCCTCCCCTTTGAATGCCTCGCCCTTATTTCTTCCAAATCAAGGCTCTAGGCTAGGATTCTCTTTCAAATAAATTTTCTTTAAAGAAATAAGATTAAAAAAAGATCAAATAATTGAATTAGGATAAATTGATTTCTTTCCTTTTCTGGGTGTCACACTTGACCTTCCATTCGAGTTTGTTGTAGGTTCCATATTTTGTTCTTCTCTACAGATCTCCATGATTCCAATATATATTATTCCTTTTCTATTACCTTTTCCATGGGTTCGTTATCCAAGCCCACCTAACCCTTCCTAGAATTTGACATAGAATTAACCATGGGAATTTTAGGACTTCCTAAACTCCTCTTTTTTTCCGAAGCATTCTCTGGAGACTTTATGTTTTCCTTCTAGACCTTATTACTTGTATTTTTAGGGCACTCCCTCCAAATATATCCCATTGTATAGGAGTTGGAGAACCTAAACATAATTTTCCAATATCTGAGTACTTGAATAAATTTCCATTTTCCCCATGAAATCTCCAACTTCTTTTGTAGACCCTCTCACAAATTGATCTTGACCAGGATTTGATCATCCATTTGTCCACTTTCAAGTTAAATTCCTATTCTAGGTCGATAAAATTTCCAATTCTATTATATAATGCTTTCAATACTTCTTTATAACATAGTTGCATTAGCAATCTAGGCATCTTCACCAAAATTAGTTGCAAGTACATTACTTCCCTTCTAGGGTCAAATCTAGGCATCCACCTTTAGAGATTTTGGATGAAGGCCCCAAAAACCATTTTTGAGCTATGATTTTTTCCACATATGCTTCTAAATTGAACTCGAAGGGTACCCAACCTCTTATTAGGATGTGTAACCTTAGCATATAACCCAAAAACCCTATCCAAGACTTCTTTATCCACTTCCTTGAGGATCTTTCCAATGCTTGTTTGCCCATAAACTACTATATTATGGTTTTTTCCCCCAAATTTTCTATGTCCTCCATGCATACATCCTCGTCAAGAACTAGTTTAACCCTATATTTTTGCATTCTCACACACTTTATTCATCGTTTACCCTTTACAACACTCTATTTTGGATGGTTCTCCTTCTTAGTTGGATCTTCATTCCCACTAGTAAATTCCTCCAGGGATAGAGAGCCAAAATCTCACCCTATACTGATTTATCTTGCTATAGTTCAACTCTCTTAACCTTTCCAAAACGTCGTGTTAATCTAGAATTGTCCCTCAAGTGCTTGTGGTATTGGTGCCTCTTCCTTGATCCATTCACCAATTATACTCGCATTGAATGCTAGACATTAAATCCTTGACAACGAATTGCAACATACCCTCCTTTCATTAGACTGTGTATTTTCATCTAGTCTGTAGCGTGAGACTTGAACCTCTAGTACATCTCAACAAAATGAAAAAATTTCTAAGGTTTTGGACGGATTTTGATCCACTCCTAGACCTTTGTTAATTTTATCATTTTTTTAATAGAAACTGTTAGATTTGTATTTAAAAAAAATGATATGGTCTCACCAACATGTAATACATAGCAGAAATTTCCAATGTCTATTGCCAAGGATTATCAACCCAAATTCAAAATTCACTAGCCTATTTTTCCATATATCCAAGAAAACTACATTCCATAAGGCCTTACATGAACATGTTCATACAAATTGTTGGCATAATAATCAACAAAAACAATACATGCTTATGTTGGATTTCGAGCCTAACTTCTTGTCACCATTAACTAGGATGTTGATGGAGTCTTTTTCTTCTTCCCTACTACCTTCCAAACTTCTTTTTCAGTTAGTGGAGTCATTGCTAATCCTATCATCCCCGTATTTTCTTGATCTGGAGGTTTTGTCTTCTTTAATGCCTCAGCTTCTTCAACCTCATCTTCCCAACTTGTCAATGATTGGGAGCTGGAATGAACCTGACTTTCTTTACTTGGATCAAAAGAATATGAATCCTCTACTTTTGAACGACGAGCCAGGTCTGGTTGGTTTGGGGGATTCTCCTATGTTGACACTCCATTTGTTTGTGGTTCCGGATCCAAAGTCATTGAAAAATTTTCTTGTGATGATTTTCGTTGGTTTTTATAATTAGTTGATGATCTTCCTTGGAGTCATCCCACCAGGTTGATTTATGGTGGTGCTTCCTATCCTTCCTGTTTTCTTTAGGGAAATGTGTTGCTATGTGCCTCGTTTCAAAACAAACCCTACATCGCAGAGAAACCCTTTCATAGTCCAACTTTTGCATCCAAGAGTAGTTTTTACTAGTCAAAATATATTTTGCTAGAAACCCTTATAATTATGTTTTTCATAGCAAAGGTGAAAGATAATCCCTATATATATATGGATTATCTTTCACCTTTGCTAAACTATAAGATGTTAGGAATATTAGTAATTTTTATTGAGAATACTCGTTTGACCAAATCAATATTTAAAAACCCATTAATATTATTAGTACATGGTATATGCAAATTCGCTTAGGTTGAATTGAAGTCAATAACCCTTTAGGTGAAACTTGATCGCATGTAACCCAATGACCTAGGTGAAGTAATTCTCTTGACTGAATCACCATAAGCTTTGAAGTTAAGGTAGGATCTAAAAGACCCTTCATTGAAGGTAGAGAGTTATATTTATAGATATAGTTGGAAGAATGGCATGAATTAAAAAATAATTTGATTTTCTATATGTACGTATGCATCTAAGTAATGTCGTATTACAAAATTCAATGGGTTGACCATGCAACATAGACCTTACTTTGATGGAAAAATTTATGTGCTATTTGTCACAAGGAAATATAATTTATATAATCCATGGGCTATCATTTATATAAGCCCCATGGGTTGTTAACTGAGCAAAGGCCCATTGCAGACATATAATGTTTATTATTTGCATAACTATGACTATCATTTATATAAGCCATGGGTTGTTAACTTACCAAAGGCCCATTGCAAACATATAACGTTTATTATTTGCATAACTTGGGATGGGCTTACAATCGCTCTAAGACAAAATAACTAAAACTAATCTTTATTTTTGTGTAATAGAATATCCTACACAACCAAGGCACGAGATTCTAATATTAATATTAGAACCTAGGTTATGCTTTTGTGTAAATCAACATATGATGTTTGAAAATGGAGGCACCAGATTGGGCGGGCGACTGGTTTGAAAATGGAGGCATCGGATTGGGCGAGGTCGGGCCTAGACATCTAGTTTCCTGGGCAGTTTAGATCCTATTATCTCACAGTCAAGACTTACCGACACTCCCAAACTAGCGCTTCACTATATTTTCCTATTAATCCCCATCCTTATTTTGGATTTGGAAAGGTCGCTCCTATACCTGTCAGGCTTTCCTGTCATCTAGCCTCACCACAGACAACAGACATATCTCCTGGGGGTTTGATGTCGGACTCTCTTGCCATATAGTCTCACTACAGAAAACAGACATTTAGCTCGGGGGTTTGATATCTTTGCTACAGTTCAACCTATTACTCTCTGTCTCTGCACAAACCCCGACTTTTTCTTGGAACGAGCAGGGACCATCTGGTAACTGTCAGGACATCCCTATCACTCTTCCCACTACAACAACAGCCTTTTCTCTTGTGGAATCGGCAGCCTCTTACATGGAGACTCTGAACACAGACGCTACTGAAAGGCTAAATGGGGACCCCTGGGACCACCCGAACATCATTGCCTCTATCGACGAGATGATCAGCAACCATTACCAAAAAGACAAGTGCACACCAGTCTCCAGGTTTCCCGTGTTAGGCTCTACTCTCCACACATTTGTCGCGGGAGACACTCTACTAAAGCCTTTACCTGAGCTAGACCCACAAAAGCCTTGCGCATACAATAGGCACAGTGGGAACCCCCAAAAGACCAGCTTCCATTCTAGCCGACCCCCTCCCAACAAGCCAAAGCCACAGAGGGTCTGGAAACCAAAAAAGACTCATCTAAAACTTGTCCTGGGCATGGATGTTGGACTGATGGATGCCTGCAACCTAGCACTCTGTGCCTTAGTTGGCAGATTAGCCTACAAAGACAAATGCAACCTGCTCTTGGACGAATGGATTGCAGACTCCTGGAAGCCTCTTCTAGGATATCATCCTAGGGTTCTCCATCTTCAACACGGGTGGTATGGTTTTATTTTCAAGTCGCCTGAGGATTCTGTCCGCGTACTGGATATGTTCTGGGCGGTTGGCAATGGAAGCCTCATTCTTAAGAGATGGAGACTCAGCTTCAATCCATCAACTAAGTATTTTTCCTACAGACACCTCTGGGTTCTTTTACCTGGTCTTCCTCTACAACTCTGGAACCAACAGGCCCTCGAGCTCATCGGATCTTCTTTGGGCCGATTTTTAATAGTGGACATGGCCTCTCTGGCTTCATCAGATAGAAAAATGGAAAAGATCATGGTCGAACTAGATATTCATGTAGGACTTCCGGAGGTCCTGAACATTGACTGGAGAGGCCATCTTTTCGCCCAAAGAATCGACTATCTGGGGATCCCGTTCAGATGCTCGTTTTGCCGCAGAACTGGCCACCTGAGACGGGATTGCTTCAAATACCCTCCTACTGAACCAGAGGCTGATTTTTCAGAGGAGGTAGCCTTCAATGGCTATGACACATAGTTAGAAGCATCTGCAGGGGAGTCTCCACCACAACTGCGAGCATCAAACACTGATTTTCAAGACGACACAATGGTGAGTAAAATAAAGTTTTTTTGTCCCTCACTTTACAGAACTCTTTCATCCTGGGAGAGACTCTCGATAAACTCATAGGCCTCAACCTCCTTGCAACTGAATCCTGCTATTGATCCCACAAACACTCCACCTTCGCTCCCTATCCCTGCTCGGTTAGAAGCTTCAGCATCCCCAAATCTGCCACTAGTGTCACTTGGGCCTACTCCACCCCACTCTTCCCCCCCCTTGTATAACCCCTCCCCAATCAATGATCACACTCTTACATAGCATAGTGTTGAATCCGCACTCCTGGTAAGAGAACATTTGGACAAACTGCTACTCACCAATGTACCAGCACCCCCTCTACCTTTTGATTCTCTCCCTATTATGTTGTACCTTGGCAAGCGACTCATCCCACCCTCAACCTCCACGGGAAATACACCTTCGACCTCGAGTGTGAAAATGCAACCTGATACAGCTCCCACTTGGCCCAGAGGTTTGGGCTCAGAGATCTCACCCCTCAAAACTCACAATGCGAGGAAAAAGGCAAACGCTGAGGAATCAAGCATAGCCTCTAAAACTGAACAAAATAACCGGGCACTTAGAGGAATAAAAGCCCAAGCTCGGGCAAAACCATGATAATTATCTCCCTCAACATTAGAGGAGTTGGAGGATTTCTGAAACAAGCCTCCCTGAGATGTCTCCTCGACAAAATCAGACCGATGGTCCTTCTTCTACAAGAAACGATGGTGAAAGTTGAATATGCAAGAAGTTTCCTTTCCACCCTCAGACCTGACTGGATGGTATGCGCGGCTAACTCTTTTCGAAACTCAGGCGGACTCCTAGCGGCCTGGGATCCATTAAATTTTGATTTCACTCTGATGCTTAGTCCAGGCGGAATCCTTTTATCCAGCACCTGTTTTGAACTCAACACCTCCTTGACCCTGCTCAATACATATGGCCCCTGCCTGGACCGCAGACAATTTTGGGAGAAGCTCGACAACCTTGGTCTTCTAGCCATAAAAGACATCATTATTTCCAGTGATCTGAACTTCACGCTCAGCTCAAAGGAGATCTGGGGTGACAGAGAAAGAAAAGACCCACTAGCGACATTCATTTTATCTCTTCTTACAAAAAATGCACTTGTGGATCTGGAACCAGTTGAACTCATGCCCACTTGGCGTAATGGGAGATCGGGCTCCTCCAGTATTGAAAAATGCCTTGATCTATTCTTGATATTAGAAGAACTACTTAATCCAACACACAGGGCTCGGGCCTGGGTTGACCTGCCCTACCTTTCTGATCATACCCCTATCTACCTACATCTTGGAACAGGGAATTTGGAAAGGAGCTACCCCTTCAAGTTCAACATGGCATGGTTGTTGGATCCCGCCTTCAACCAGATGGTTAAAAAGGTATGGACCGACTCGTCCCACTTCCTACCTGGGGATGCACAGGGCACTTTAGTTAGAAAACTACACAGTCTAAAAAAAAATACAATCTGTTGGCTGAAGCAAAAAAAAGCACAAAAGACATCCATTCTGAAGAGAATCGAACAACAATTATCCATTTTACATAGGCACAAGGCACGGACTGGACAGAATACTAATACTAAAGCAAATATACATTTTTTAGAGGCTAACCGAGCACACATTCTCCAGGCAGAAGAGGACAGATGGCGGATAAAAATTAGAGCGCTCTGGCTCTCTAGTGGTGATAGCAACACCCGTTTCTTCCACCATTTTTCCAGCCACCGCAAAAATAAAAAGATCATTTGGGATATAGAGGATGAAGATGGAAACATAGCACACAGGACAGAAGACATCAAGAAAGCGGCATACACACACTACAAGACTTTTTTCCAAGAAGCTCCACACATCTCCATACAGGATCAGATTGACACAGCCCAACTTTTCCCACAGATGGTCACTGATGAGGAAGCGAGAGTAGTGGAAGCCCCCTGCACAAAAGAGGAAATCTACCAGGTTTTAAAAGGCTTTAAAAAAGAAAAAATCCTCGGTCTCGATGGATGGACTGTGGAACTCTACCTTCACTTCTTCAAATTAATGGGACAAGATCTGTTGGAGGCTATCAAGGATTCGAGAACCAGAGGGTTGGTAAACAAACATTTAAATAGCACTTTTATCATTCTGATCCCAAAACAGAACCTTCCTCGACAATTCTCAGATTACCGATTGATCTCGTTGTGTAATCTCAGCTACAAGATTATAACAAAGATCATTGCAAATAGGATTTTCCCTCTACTCTCCCGGCCAATGGCAGAGGAGCAGCTTGGTTTTCTCAAGGGAAGACAAATCCTTGACGCTATAGGCACCACACAAGAGTGTTTACACAGCATAAAAACAAAAAACATACCTGCCATCCTCCTAAAACTGGACCTCAAACAGGCCTTCGACTGTATTAACTGGAACTTCCTACATCTCATCCTTCTCTAGTGTGGATTTGGGGCAGCCACTACAAACTGGATGATGGGCTGCATAAACACAGCCACCCTAGCAGTATTAATCAATGGTGAGGCATCCAAAGAATTCCACAGTGAAAGAGGACTCTGCCAGGGATGTCCCCTCTCACTCCTACTTTTCATTCTGGTCTTAGAAAGCCTCAGCATCTTATTAAAAAGAAGTAAATTAGCTGGCAAACTTATGGGAATCAAAGCATCTAGACTTACTCAAATTTTGCATCTACTTTTTGTAGATGACGTGATTATTATGACATCGGACTCCTTGTTTGAATGGACAGAAATTTTAAATGTGCTAAATGCTTTCTGCTCTGTTACAGGCCTAAAAATAAATTTACAGAAGTCAATGTTCTTGGCCACAAGTGCAAGGGAAACGTTCCTGCCGAAGCTAAAAACTCTATTCGGCATTGATTTTCGAGACCTGGAGGCAGGATTCTACTATCTTGGTTACTATATCAAACCCTCTAGCTACAAAGCAAAGGACTGGAGCTGGTTATATTAAAAGTTTGAATGCAAAATTCAACACTGGTGTAACAGATGTTTATCAATGAGTGGCAGATACATACTAATCAAAGCAATCCTAGAAAGCCTCCCGGTGTATTGGATGGCTCTGGCACACATCCCACAATCTGTGCTAAAGAAACTCTGTCAGTTGATTTTTTCCTTTCTATGGAATGGTAGCAAGCAAAGCAGAGGATTACATCTTTGTGGGTGGGAAACCCTCTCAAAGCCAAAAGATTTAGGGGGCTAGGGACTGAGGAATCTGCACCTTTCCTACCTTGCTCTCTCGGCAAATACGCTTTGGCGTATCTTGATGGTACCTGGCATTTGGAACAAAATTATAAAATACAAATATCTCTCCCACTTGCCGGTCCATTCCTGGCTCATATCCGCCACATTTACTCCTCAGGGGGGCTCACAAATGTGGAAGCACCTTCTAAAATCGCTTCCAATTCTCCTTCATTGGATTGCGTGGCTGCCTGGCACTGGAACTGCTATTGAAATCGGCAAAGATGATATCCTTGACATGGGTGAAAAGGCCCTACTCTCTCCTAGATTGCTGGAGCACCTGCATAACTTAGGCTTACATTATATCTTTCATTTAAAATCCCCTCACAGCAGAAATTCACTTGGCGAATCCTGGGTCACTAGCTCCTCGTTGTACCTAGACAGAGAGCTCTCAACTAAATGGAACAGTTCCACATATCATCTAAATGAAGCCGGCATCCGCCTACAGGAGAGACCTGACACTCTCATCTGGACGGGAGGTGATAAATCTAGGGTCATATATTTCCAGAACATCTACAAAGCGTTGGCAGAGGCTTTCTGGCCCATTCAGGATCAGACCTGGCGCACACGACTGTGGAAGTGGAAATGTCCGCCGAAACTCAAATTATTTACTTGGCTATTGATGGAGAATAAAATCCTAGTCTGGGATATCCTTCATAGCTGAGGTTGGTCAAGCCCAAACCGCTGCATTATGTGCAAGGAGGAAAGTGAAACTTCACACCACCTCTTCGTGAGCTGCCACTTTACCTGGCAAGTTTGGCATCATGTAAAAGCATCTCTAAAACTAGCCGATCAGTGGCTTGGACCTTTGACGTTCTCTTGCTTTAATTCTTGGTGCATAAGACATCATCTCTACCCCTCGCTGCCAACCACCTTCTGTTGGAATATTTGGTTGACAAGAAACGCAGCCATCTTTGATGATAAACCCCCTTCGGTTAACTTGGTGACAAAACTCATTCTATCTGTTGTAAACCATCCCTCTATCCCCACCACTGCTCAGAAACTCTGCAGATCCACTAAAACTCTTCCTTTTGACAAAGCCATTGCCTGGTTTGATGGAGAAGCACAATTAGATGGATCATTTTGCGAGGTGGGAGGCCATATCATCATCAACTCTCACACTTCCTACAGATGGACACTCAACGACGGACAAGGTACCAACACCAAAGCTGAACTATTGGGGGCATGGGCTTCCCTTATCCTGGCTCAAAGGCTGAACATCGAAGTCTTGCTACTTCTCGGAGACTCTAAAGTCATAATCGACTAGATAAATGACAAGGCTAACCTCCGATCAGCAGCTCTGGAGTGCTGGAAAGAGAGAACCATCGAAGCCAAAAGACTCATCAAGAACCTCTCTGCCTCTCACATCTACAGAGAAGACAATGTCATTGCGGACCACCAATCAAAATTGGCTTTATCCCGGCCTCTCGGTCTCTTAACTTTCACCCAATGGGAGGATGGCAACAAGGGCACCTCAACTCTTCTCAAAATCTGATGTAGAAGACTCTAGGTCATGAAATCTTAATTCTGGAAACAGCATCACGGTTTTGCATCAGAATTTTGGGCAATTTTGACGATATCTTTGGAACAGTTATAAAAAAGGAAAATTAAAATGGATTATAAAACAGGTTGCGAGCTGCCAATAGCACACCTATCAACAATATCTTGTATCAGAGCTCATTACGGCAGCTTATTATGATATTCTATGACAGCCTGCGAGCTGATTTTAAGCATATTTACACAGGTCTGTGAGCTGCTAAAAGCATTTCTACACAGGTCTCCGTTTGATGGCCACTGCATCGATGCTATGTAAAATCTTTATATACTTATGAATATAAAAGAGTAACATTTATCGTGGAAAAAAAAAATCAACATATGACATGATTAGCATTCTCCTTCTTGAAAAAAAAATCTAGATAGAATGAAATTTAGTCAAAATAATTCCTTTCAAAACGATCATGAAATAAATTTTGGTGATGATGAAAAGGGTTTTATTTTCATGATGAAAATATGTTTATATTATTGGAAAAATATGTTTATCAACCAATTAAGGTCTATGGCATATTACAATGAAAGATTTTTTTGGTATCAAGTCATTTGTTTTCACTTAACTACTACTTACATTAATAAATAATTGATGATTATGGGAATTGTTGGGATTTATGTTGATTGTAAAATACATAAGTACATTTTCTCATTAATTATATAATTTTAATTTTGAATTTTTTTTATAATTATTTTTCTAATATATATTAAAGTTATAGATTTATTAAGACTACAAAGTCGAAATATCCTTGTATTAAAGAGGTCATTTCATTTATATCGTTGCTCTTGAATATATGTTTGGTCTGATTTTATTTAAATGTTTCCAAAATCCAATGAAAATAGTTGTGGTTGAGGTGTTATTTCACTGCCTTACCAATCTATCATCCTTATATCTCCTTGCACTAAAGAAGTCATTTTATTTACATCATTGCTCTTGAATATATGTCTCATTTAAGTTTATTTAAATGTTGCTAAAATCCAATGAAAATGGTTGAGGTGTTATTCCACTGCCTCACCAATTTATCATTCATAACAAATAAATATCAGTAGCAAGAACTCAATCATAAGATTAGAAAAAGATCAAGAAACATGACAAACAAATAAGTACAACACTTGAGAAGGTAATGGGACCGGAAATTGCATGTTTAATAATCTTATCATACTATCTCAAAGAATATCAACTCATGGTCAAACAAAGTGACATACAAAGTGGTCATTATTGGAACCTAGATAGGCCTTGAGCTTTGACAATTAAGAGTGGTCGTGTTTTGGTCTTGTTACGTCAATCTAGGCCTACTTGCCTTTAGGCTTTGGGAAAAAATGTTATTGCACAGTCTGTACTTGCAAAAATCCTAAAGGAAAGTGGGTCGAGATTGGCGTAACACGGGGGTAATCTTGTCAATGTCACCACAACAAGGTACCCCTTTCTATTTAGGAGAAGGAAAAGACCTACTCCAAGGGAGACATCCCAAGACCTACGGGTTTTGAGGAAGGGAAAAGGACAAGGTAAACTACCCCTCTCTCTCTCTCTAGGTCACTCAAATCAGGTGTAAGTCTTGGTCGATGAAGCAAAGGAAAATAAAGTGCACCTTCCCTTAACCAAGACAACAGTAAACGTTATAGCAAGTAACACATGATAATGATGCTTCAACAAGACAGTAAACTTGCAAATATATGCTAGCAGTCTATGTATGCAATGAATGACAAATAGATGATAGCAATAAGTAAATGATGCGACTTCATTTTATATCAACAAGAACTCGCTTATGTAGACATTGTGAACAAGCATTAAAAGCATCAAATGATAATACTTTGTCTTATGTGAGTTCTCTAAATATATCAACCAGCAATTGGATTTAAACAGACTGTCAAAGTTAAATGCAACAGCAACAAATCAGATTAATGACAACGGTGATTAAGCTTCAGAAATGTACTTCATGAAGGAAATTAAACACACACTTTAACACTTAGTGATAGTGTCTTGCCTTATACAAATTCTGGGATGACTTAGATGGTTAGTAGGTTGATATGAGCCACAAAATGATAGTTGTAGCAATGATTATGACAACAACAACTTGGTTGTTAATATTTCTAGGTTATGTTAGCAAGTTAGTTAAGGTTAGTAGAGTATCAAGTAGGGAATTGAGCTTAAAAGTTGATGATCCTTGTTAAGGGTCAAAGGAGGATGACTAGTGCCTTTCTAGGGTAATGGAGTCAAAGATGGTGGCTTCTTCTAAGGCTGCTAATTAATGATGATACACAAAATTCTAAGAGGGAAAAATTCTAGGAGAAGTAGCAACTTAAATCCTCCTAGATTCTGACCTTAAGAGACAAAGTGCTAAGGTGTAGGCACTTCTAGGCCCTAGCGCCTTGCTCTCCTTAGCCTTTTTATGGACTAGAACTTATGCAACAATAACCAAATGAAAACCCTTAGAGTGATAGCAATTTAGGGCTCTAGGGTTTCACTAGTTACTAGATCAATTTAGTGAAAATCTTGGCATATAAAAAGTAAGAAAGTAGCAACTTAAGTTCCTTACTTCAAGCATTAAATACACAATGCAATTTCATAATCTTGTATGAGCAAATAAAACCATACAATAAACAATTCATTTGATGACAAAATGTAGATTTTACTTACTTGCACCAAGAATAATCATGAGTATACCATGCAAGATCACCATAAAACTTCAAAAATTGATCCAAGTTGCAAAGATGAGCGTTAAACAAGAGTGGTGCCTCACAATTTTAGCCAATAACCTGTTGAGCACTCAACACACCCTAAAAGCCTTATCAAATTTTTTCACTTTTTGGGTACAACTTTTTTCTTCACTATCTCACTCGATTTCATTTTGGGAAATGGTTTATCTTTGTTTTTTTCCATGTCTCTTATCACCTGGTCAGTTTTGTTTGAACTTGTGAAACTGCATGTCTAAAAGACCTTAACACCCGAATAAAAAACCGGCAGCTAAACACCGTACCTAACGGGCTCAAGTTCGACATCGGAACGAATTCAAGTAAGTAAAGGAACCACACAAAGACAACAGTCGTTGACCACCGATTCTCATTGGCATCAACAGAAGGCAGTTTTGGGTTTGCATAAGTTATTTGCATAAAGGTTCAAGAGATAGACGATCCCCTTCAGCATCAACAAAATACAAGAAGGATAGACGTTAACAAAGGACATAAAGAAATCGTCGATAATCGATGTCCGATGTGCTTTATCAGGATCGGGGAAATCCAAAAAAATCACAACAATCATTTAGACCGTGATAAATTTATCTTCAATTGTCAATCCCTGATGCGTCTTCGGCATCGTGACATTTTCAAGGGAGTCGATTCGAGAGCACTTGGGTAATTTTATCGCCAATCGTCGATCCTTGACACTTTCCAGCATCATCAAGATAGGATTGGGTTGTAGAACGTATGGCTTAAAGAAAACCCTGACTCTGATTAACATGAGCAATTAAAGTCATTGGTCTTGAATGCCACGTGCCTTTAACATGTAAGAGGGTCATACGATCTAGTTTTCTCCCGAGTTAGTTTGGTTCCCTAGGTCCTAGTCACGCCTCCTAGTCAGCTTTTCCACGTCATCTTTGTATGGAAAGATCGATCGGTGTCAGAGCTTTTGTAGGAGGATATCAATGAAAATGTTCAAAACACAATCCTGACCCAAGATCCACCAACTGAAAGAGTGGAAAGATGGGACGTTTGCGGCATTAGATATGATCATATTTTGGACATTTAAGGAACTAGTTAATGCTCGATCCCGTATTAGTTGCTACCCTATGCATCGATTAGACAACAGTATTTTGAAATCATCGATAGACCACATTAACACCTGCGCCTCTGCCATCAACACACGATGAATTTAAGTTTAAACATCTCTGAAGATATGGTGGAATATTTGTTGAAATTTCACTCATAACCCGAATTGAATGGCTGATGCGACATGGTAAGGTCATCCCTGTTTAAATCTCTAGAACCGTTTTGAACAAATTCATTATGCGCGTAAGTTGAATTCTAGAGTGTTCGAAGGAGCAAAGTGAGCAACTCGAGACTATACTGAACCTTTTGATTATCAAAACCAGGTTTAACAAGCTTCAGAGGTATGTATCCAAGTCTATCAATTCGTTGGTTATAATTTATATATGTGCACCCGATTTTATTGCATAATCTATAAACTCTGCTCTAGTTGCAGGAAAAATGTTGCCAAAAAATCTAACCACCGGACGCTTTCCAAGGGCGCCCAAGCTAAAAGAAGTTGAAATAGGTAAGTCTCTTCTTTGGCGATGGCAAGGCAATTGGAGTATGCTTCCAAGGCGGTGCCTGTCATCAAAACCTCGACAAAGAAATCTGTTTCCCAGCCTCCAGCCTTCGGTGATACTGAAGCAAGCATTGGGTCCGAAGTAATGCTCCCACAGTGGGGGAATCTCTTTAACAGGATTAGCCGAGAAGAATACCCAGAATATATCCCACAGAACGATCTAAACATAAGGACACTAGATGAACAGGTGTTCTCGAACATTCAACGGTCGTATTTACACATGGTGGCAAGTAGAACCTTGGTTTTCCCCTACATAGAGGTTCTGAAATGGCTCATCGACCACACGAACGGGTAGAAATGCTTGATCAACAATGAGAATGGTGGATGTGTCGGAGTTTTCCTCCCGACAGAATTCCAGAAGTACTATAAGCTCAGGGACCCAAAGGAGTGGCTCAACATGAACTTCATGGTAAAGTTTTATGAGTTCCATTACACATGTCGGTTGATGGCCTCATGGTGGAAGGAGGACAAGAAGTTCACTAACTGGAGCAATGGATGGTATGGAACGATTAATCTAAGGGAGCCATACATCTATTTGATGGCTCTCATCTGCCGATTATATGAAGAAAAGGACTACTCCATTTTTTTAGAAGCATGGATGCCTTTGGCATACACAGTTACAATCGCCAGGATCAACTTCAACTGGGGAGTGATAATCTCAAAACAATTAAGCATTTGTGTACAGCAGGCTCAGACACCAAACGGAGAGGTGCCAACTTTCTACATGTCCTAATACCTACTCGATGTCATGTGTGCAAGGAATATCTTCACCAGCATGAATTTAAGATAGCATGTTGCGGAGCTCCCGGTCCACGCCTACATTAGTATACTATGGGAGAACAGGTACAAAAATTCTTATGCACTCATCTGCGATGAATTCATCGCTCACATTTATTTTATTATTTTTAAGAAGGAATTCCCAAGACTATCTGCGGCAGCCAAGAAAATGATAACAAAGGAGGGCCATTGGTATTTAGACGAACACTCAACCTACATCATAGTGTTTGGGTGCCACCGGAGCACCACATCTCCTACCCGCTCATGTCCCAGGCTGGCTCATTGTGGGAGAAATTTGTTATCAGACCATCCTGCAGAGCTATAATGCCACATTGGTCAAAGACAAGAAAAAGGATTTCATACCCTATAGGTTTCATATAGGGTTTTATCTAGTGAAAGATATTTCTCAAGCCAAACTAGAAGGGTTGAGCCAACTTAAATTCAGGTTCCGGATAGGCTGATTCTGCAAGCACGACCCTAAAGGCCTAGTCCTCTAACATGCTTCGCAAGTATCATCATGTTGGTCGTATGCTCATGATAAGTTTGAGGAAGAAATTTTTACAAAGAGCGCCCAAAACTGGGACGAGGTGGTGTAGAGGATGGCCAACCTAAACACGACTAGGTTCAAGGCCATGAGCGTGGACGAGCAGGTGGAAATGATAGAGAAGTCATCTCAAGAAGCCCTCAGGACCAGGGAAGAAATCAGAGCGATAGAGACAACATAGGCACGGAAAAGGGGATTACTCTTAATACAAGGGGCAAAAAGGATCATCGATCAGTTGCAAAATGACCCCGACCTAATAGAAATGATGAGGATCCCGGTCGATGACCCAGTCGAAAGTTGAGGAGAACCAAGCGGCCCAGAGCCGATACATATTGAAGAAACCACCGGGTCAGAAAACCCTGAAGATCCATCACCATAGGTCGAATCACCAAGGGAAGCTTCGGCTCGGCCCTAGATAACAAGGACATTAGGAAGGACAAGTATACCAAATCCCTTGCTCGATTTAATTACCATCTATGATGATGAGGAGAGTTTGGAGGTGTCCCTGGTCACTCCAGTGCAAATCATAGAGGAGAAAGGACCTGAGAAAGCATCCACCACGGGTCTTGATGCTCCAAGTCAGATTCATCCACAGAACAAGCATGAGGTAGAAAGTGCCTTGGACGTTGAGCCACTCCACATACTGGGAACCCCAATGGATAGCTTGAGGGATGATCTAGGATCGAGCGAACGAGAGGAAATTCCACAACAAGAAATCAACATCTCAATAGTCGATTACCAAGCAAGTACTGAACCTGCCTCTGATTCCTCGGTTTTGGCCAGTATTTTACCACCCGATGAGCAACAACTAGAGGCTGAGCCATCGGGACATACAGAAGAGGTTCAGGAACCCGATCTTGAACAGATATACATCGTTGATGTTAAAATATTGTGTAACTGCAAAGAATATTCTTATCCCCTTTTGTGGATAAAGATAAAATATAATTATTATTGATTAGATCAATCCCATTTTGTGGATTGATCATGTCCGGAATTGTAATTGACCAAATCCCCTTTTGCGGATTGGTCAAACCCTAATTGTAATAGGCTGAATGAGAAGTCGGCCCCCAGATTAAATAAAGGTGGTTCTAACCACCCAGAATGAGAAGTCGGCCCTGCTAGTGAAAAGACATTTTTGTTCACACCTGCCAGATTGTATAAATAAGAGAGGTCAATGCCTCATTTAGACACACTCATCTCACTCATCTAGTGCGCAAGTATTGATGGAAGCTGCAATTACAAGTTGCCGGAAGAAGTAAGAGAGAGAGACGTGCATCCTTGGGAGAGGAATTTCTGTGTTGTTTGGTTTATTGTCTTGGCATTGTATTAGCTATCTATATTAAGGAAGTTTTGTTGGGTTTTCTTCCCCATGAGGGTTTCCCAGGATAAATGTTGTGTACTCTTTTTTACACATCAAAATTACTCACTTTGATAGTGTCGCAAGTGTCGTCATTACAAAGGCCGCAAGTGTCGCATTTTTCTCACAAGGTCACAAGTGTCGCATGTTGCTCACAAGTGTCGCAAGTGTCAGGGAAGCATACTACCATGATGCCTATGTCGTGCCTATAACAACATGAGAAGGACACTTGAAACAACTCAAACATTTGATTTGGAAGAGGAGAAATGAGTCAGCAAGCTTGCAAACCTGTTGCCATCTGAAAGCACCTCTAAAACTGAGTTTTTGGAGAGGAGCGCTCCCCTATACCTCTTATGGGAGCACCAGCGCTCCCCCTTACACTATTTGGGAGCGTTATAAATCTCCCCTAGCCCTTTTAAGGGAGTTCTATAGATTTTGAAAGCGTTGGCGCCCCCCTAAATCCTACTAGGGAGCGCTACAACACTTTGATGGCCCTTTTGAGGGAGCGCTACCTATTCTGGGCAGTTGTTAAGCTATTGAGATGAATGGGGGAAGAATCCTTTCATTCTTGGAAGGTAGTTGGATTTGAATCCCTAGTCCAGCCATGATCTTAGGGCAAATCCTCAACTGAAGGAGGAAAATCCTCACCTTCCCCAAGGATATCTCAAGATTGTTGAGCCTCTCCAAGGCTATATAAGCAAGCTTTCTAATGGTGAAAGGGGATGGGAAATGGAGAATTACACCAAACTTATGATCTCATAAGTGGTGCTGAAGCTGATTAGGGGAAGAATTGCTAGCATGAAACCTATGATCTCATAGGAAACACACAGTCAGCCAAAGGAGAGTGATCAATGAAGTTGTTTCCATCCAGGTTGTGGATCTTTCGAGCAAGGGTTAGACAAAGGGGACTTGACGAAGCTGTCGCATTCGCATCTACAATTGTAAGTACTGTTGTCGTTATTCTCATTAATATGACACGCTTGGCCTGTTTCTTTCTAGTTTGTGTCTGATGTTACCTGAGATTATCATTGATAGATAGATCTGTTTTCAAGATAATATCAATAGAGTAGGAAGTGCTCGTATCTTGTTTGTCTGCAAAACTCAGCGAGGAGCAAAGGATCGGAGCGCAACTCAGAGCGTGCAGGGACAAACGTCGATAAAGATGTACCTATGTTATCCTTCCTTCTCACGTGTTAGTTTGGATAGATTTGAAAGGAAGTCAGTGTCGATGTTAAGCATTTTCTGTCTTAGAGTTAAGGTCAAGCTCTTTGAGGCAATCTACCTATCCGCAGGGAGATTTTCCTACAACAGAAACTGGCGACTCCGCTGGAGAGATAGCCTCAAATCAAAATTTCTTATTTTGATTTCTCCTCATTGACCTTGTTCTACCCCTTGATCGTTTCAGACCTGGTTCACTCCTCTTTTGATTGTTTTCATGAGCTGATTGGCTCCCTACCCCATCATACTCAGCCTGATTGTCGAGATTGAATTGCAATTTTTGGAATTTTTTACATTTTTGGGAGTTTTTTAACCTGGCACCCCTGTCCTTATGTTAACAAAGCGCCAGTGATCCCTAATATCCTTACATAGAGTGCCAGCCCTCCTTTGGCCAAAAAACCTTCCAGAATTGTGTTTTCATGGTTTTTTCCTCTGTGTCTCTCTTGCTGGGTCACCTTGTGAGTCAATCCTTCTTCTTTCCAGCTTGGATATCTGTCTTTTGCCTGAAGAACGAACATCTTACTATTTGGATTTTGTAACCTTCTTCACTATTGTTGTTGATTTTTTCTATCATTTGGAGTTTGAAACCCGTGCATTGTCTTTCTCTCCTCATCAACTGAATGAAAAACTCTGGTGAAGGTCATCAAAGGTCTACATATCTTTTCATTTGGTTTTAGTCAAGATCATTGTTCTTCGACTTTTTCTTTTGGGCGTGAAGTTTGATTTTTCTTTATTTGTTTCTTTTCTTTCGCTTCTTATTTTGATCACAGCAAGAGAGTGTATTGTTTGCATGATTCTTGCTTGTGTTGGTCTGATTTTCATTCATACAAGAAGATAATTAGCAAGATGAGCATTGTGTTGAATTGATCATCATTCATATGCCAACAATAAAAAGCATCTTCATGATTGATTGTGCATGTTAGAAGGCATATCAAAAGTTTTAGCATCACATCAAGATTTGACTAAAGAAAATTTGTTCGAGGACATTCCTTATTTGTGCTTGTTAGTGAAAAGAACTCTCTCTCTCCCTCAGATAGATGTTCATCGAAAATAAATGAATGCTTATCATCTCTGACGCATTTTTGGGACTGAGTCATAATTCCATTCATTTCACTTCCATGCACCCCTTTTTGAGTAAAGAACAGCTATAAAAATCAACGCTAATTAAAAATTATCTAGAACTTTTTCTTTTCTAGGATCCTCCACCAACAGTAGAATAGGCTCGGTACTTTGGATTAGGCTATGAGCATAACTCTCCAAAGTTTTACAAAACAAACAATAGCATCCTGAGTTAGGGAGAGTCAAATCCAATTATCATATAAGTCTGCATGGGATCCCCCTCTCACACAGGGGTTACGCACGAGGTCGCATTCGGGTGAGCTACGGGGACTAACCCTCCGTGGTTTAACTGATTGTGGTGGTCAAATCATATTATGGGGGTCACTTCAAGGTAAATCCACAATTATTGCGTGGAAGCCTTTTAGTTGATTTCGGGCTCGATACCCTGCCCGTACGTTCTAATCGGACTGTCGACTGTTCTCGCCTAGGGGCTGACTGCGAATTGGTAACCGTAGTGGCCATAATCTTTAGGGTCTTACACAAGGTGACGGTGACGGGAAGTCTCACTGTACCTGGAGTAGACATTGGTCAAACTCACTCGGGCTTCTTAGAGGGTAAATCCACAATTACTGCATGGAAGCTTGCACCAAGGCGTAAGTCTGTTAAGCAGGTCGCCATTGTAACTGTCCCACCCTATCCCCACCCCTTCTTGACTTGATCACGCGACGTTGGATTTCATCACCAACTAGTACGATCATCGAGAGAAGGTCCTGTTTGCTTGGTTGTGACTCTTAGATTCTATTAGTGTATGTTGTTTCTTTCACTTAGTGGACCTTAGGTCGAGTCAGTGTTAATGGCATCAAATCCTGGGAGTACCAATGGAGGAACCCCTTCTTCTAGGGAAACTTATACCTTTCCTTCATTTGGAAACTTTGGTCCTCCATATGTTGCCACACTGAGTCTTCCAAGACTCACTATTGGATTACCAATTTGGTTGTTCCTCACTCCGGTGATCCCGAATCCTCCCAATGTTTCAGTTGCACCTAATACTTTGGATGTCAATACACCACCCACACATCAACCTCACATTGACTTTTTGCCTTCTTCGCCCATCAAGTCTCCTTCCATTTCTCCTTCTTCGCCTAGTGAAAGCTCTAAAGCAAGTAGCCAGGTTGATCAAAAGAAGAAGAAACGGAAAGAGACGAAGAACAAGAGCCCGAAAAGGACCAAGACCCCAACAACATCATATGTTGGCTCTAAGAAACTAGTTACTGTTAATAGTACCGAGAGTGTTGATGAGGTCAACAAGATTAAAAGGAAGAATCCAAAACCTAAATTCCCTTGCAGCCTTTGTAAGGGTGACCATTTTCTGAGGGATTTCCTGGTCTTACCCAGGTCTTAGAAATGTGGTCCTCCACGTCATCGACCTCTATTGGTCATGTCGATGATACCCCATCAACTAGTGATGTTCAGGTTGGTAAGAAGAAGAAAATTGTCAAGTTCCCTTGCATGTTATGTAAAGGTAATCATTACTCTCACCTTTGTCCTCGCATGGACGAGGCTTCTTCTCTTTTGGAAAAACTTCAACTTCCAAAAGGTTATCGTAAGATTTCCTCTGACCCATCATTGGTTGATGGACTGGTCAATCCGGTTCCATCCCCGGTCAGTCCGGTTGATCAGGTGGTCAATCTAGTTTCCTCGTCGATTGAACCACAAACCCAAGTAGCTGATCCAGTTCCATCATCGATCAGCCCCACTCTTCATCAAAAAAGTGACGCCAAAGTGGTCGATCTGTTTTCATCTTCGATCTACCCCACTCTCCCGTTAGAGAGTGACACCAAAGCGATCGATCCATTTCTACCAGTCGACCCCATTCTTCCCTTGGAGAATGAAACTAAAGTGGTCAATCCAATTTTTCCATCGGTCAATCCCATTCCTCCATTGAGGAATGTCAAAGTGACTGATCCAGTCCCTTCTTCGATCAGTCCCACCCTTCATCCGAAGAGTGCCAAAGTGGTTGCTCTGGTTTCATCCTTAGTCGATCCCACTCTCCCGTTAGAGAGTGAAACGAAAGCGGTTGATTCGTTTCCACCCGTCGACCCCATTCTTCTCTTGGAGAATGAAACTCAAGTGGTCAGTCTAGTTTCACCATCGGTCAATCCCATTCCTCCATTAAGGAATGTCAAAGTGACTGATCCAGTCCCTTCCTCAATCAGTCCCACTCTTCCTCTGAAGAGTGCCAAAGTGGTCTATCCAAGTCCACCATTGGTTGATTCAATCCAATCATCGGTCGATCCTACTCTCTCTCTAGAGAATAAACCTGATACTGCCCATGTTTTTCTCGTTAATACAGACTCTACCATGCCTAGGGGCATTCCTCCTCCTCCTGTGGAACCCCCTCCAAGTACTGAAACCATCCTTTTTTATTAGGGTGTGCTAACTAGACCTCGTCTTCCCTCCCACATTCATTTCCAGATTACAGTACAGGTTCATGGTCGGGACGTTCCTCAAACACTGATAGATGAAGGTGCATCCATTAGTATTTTTTCTTATGTTGCTTGGCACGCTTTGGGTTTTCCATATCTTGCACTGGTTACCCAGAATCTGTTAACTTTTAACAAAAGAACTAGTCAACCTTTAGGGATCCTTCCTCAGTTTCCTGTAACTTTGGGAGGGAAAACTGTCTTTATCAATGTCATGGTAGTCCAAGACCCCTTGGATTTCTCTTTACTCCTTGGGCGAGATTATGTCTATGCCATGAAAGCTATTGTGTCCACTCTTTTCTGTGTGATGTCTTTCCCTCACAATGGAAGAATTGTGACTATTGATCAACTTTCATTCATCGGCTCTGACTGGGTTACCTCCCTAAGTGGTTCTTATATTCAAACAGTATCACCCTCGCCACATGTCAATTATGTGGCGTTGTCTCCCATGACCTCAACTTCCGATGATTTGGATCCAGTAGTTGACATGGTGATCTCTTTGGTAGGATTATTGGAGCCTGATCTCCTTACTCCTATCATGACCCTCGACATGTGTCCTTTCTCGAGTGATTATCTTCCATCCAGTGAAGATCTCTTGGAGGCCATGACCATGTTTTATCCATTGACATGGTACCCTTCCAGAGCATTATCCTCTTGGAAGCCATGATCCAGATGAAACCACGAGCATAGTTTCTCTTCTCTATGGAAAGCTCCTTAAAAAATGAATCAGAGGTCATGAGCATAGTTTTTCCTCTCTGTAGCAAGCTCATTAAAAAATGAAACAGAGGCTTTGAGCATAGTTTTCCTTTCTGTAGCAAGCTCGTTAAAAAATGAAACAACGATCTAGGGATCAAACCTGGAACCTTGAGCATAGTTCTTTTCATGTATCAAGCTCATTAAAAAATGAAACAATCACCTCTCCCTTCAAGTTGAGTCTTTCGCCAGATCTCGTAGACGTCGAGTCGAGTCTTTCGTTAGGAATCGTTTTTAACCTTCATTTCATCCACCTGTATCCTTTTTCTCCATCTAGCATAGAAATTGGTGACAACCTCAAAGTCGGTGAATGAATTGAAGCTTGGGGGGCATGTCTCCAGCCTTTGATGATCATTCTGGAGTCAAGCCACTAGCTTTCAAGATGGGGGCATACCGAGCTTAGTCTTTGTTCTTTCTCGTGCTCGTAAATACATGAGAATGCAACCGGGTAAACTTTTATCTCTTTTTCGGACCCGTACGGATACACGAACACACGAAAAAGGAACCCCCCTAGAGTCTACTTTAAACCCTTTTCAGACTCTCTAAATATGAAAATATTGTCGAGTGACCTTGCTTCCTTTCACACTCGTTAAAAGGTCAGAAAGGGAGTCTTTCGAGCGATAGTTTACCCCTTTTTCGGTCTTGTTGGACTACTATACAAAAAAGGAACTGAGAGAGTTCTCTTTTAAGTGTTTTTCCAAACTCTATAATCCCGAAAAACCTTTGAGTTTTCTGTCTTTGGACTCGTTAAAGCACACATTGACAGACCCATATGGGACCGAACCCTTACTTCTTCCAGTTCGTTAAACAAAGGAAGAGGAACTTATCGAAGGTGAGTTATATCGAGCATGCGTTATCCTCCTTGAGCTCATTAAATCAAAAAGAGGTACTCATCTATCTGGATGGGGGAAAAAATTGAAAGGAGCAAGCCAAGCAGTCTCTTGAGAACATCATCTAGCACTTCTTAGAGTCACCCTTGAACACGGCACTTTGTCATTTGCACATATCATAATCCGCTAAACCTCTACACTGAGCCAATCTTTTGAGTCCCTTTCACTCCTTTGGGTCACCCGACGAAAGTCACAGTATCCACTGCATAGTTTTGTTCCATGTCATGTTTCGCTGTCGTGCCTCAGTGTTCAAGGGAAGTATCCGCCTCGAGAGTCAGCCATCCCAAATATCTTGCCTCAAAACCTATGTCAGTCCATGCCCTTTTGATCTGTCGATTACATCTCTATGTCTGTTTCATGTCGTTGATGGGGGATACATCAAGGCCCTCCCTCGACGAGTCTATTCCTGTCGACTTCAACACATTATCCGGGAATTGGACTTAGAAACTAGTCAGTACTTTGGGACCTGCATGCCTCAATGGCAGGCCTCCTCACATGCGACAGTAGGTTTACATCATTGACCTCTAATCAGATGATTCCACGGATGTTCGACCTCAGCTCATCTATTCACATTCGCTGGAATGTACTAAGGTAGCTTGGGAATCATTGACATTAATGGTGATCTCCCTCGCACTTGTTAATGGTTCACACCATAGACCGGTAATCAAGTGGCTTCTGCCATGTTCGACATCAGAACATCTATTCACATGGTTAGAATCGTACCACATTGGGATCGGTATGAAGACCCTGGGTTGAGTGATCACTTTGATATATACTTTGCCCAGGCTGCGAAGGAGTTTCTTTTAAACAATGACACATATACTGTCACATAGCTCCACTTTGTATTGGTCGTGGCTATGTCTTGTCATCTCATAGATCCACTCTGTATTCTTCGTGGCTACGATCATTTCATGTCATTAGAGTATAGATCCACAGTGTATTTTCAGTGGCTATACCTTTTTATCAATACAAATATGGATCCGCAGTGTATTTTATGGCGGCTATATCTTGCAATTCTTGATCACCCAAGCATAGGTATGCCTGCCTTGGGCTTGAAACATGTCATGATATTTATTGGATGTTTGTGTGCAGCTTTTGTCAGATTCTCCAAGTCTATTCCCTTGCTTGAGAGTCTACAAAGCATTTCAGTTATCAGTTTGCATCTTCTAACTTCATACTTTGGGGGGCAATCTGTTACACATCAAAATTACTCACTTTGATAGGTCACAAGTGTCGTCATTACAAAGGTCGCAAGTGTCACATTTTGCTCACAAGGTCGCAAGTGTCGCAAGTGTCAGGGAAGCATACTGCCATGATGCCTATGTTGTGCCTATAACAACATGAGAAGGACACTTGAAACACCTCAAACATTTGATTTGGAAGAGGAGAAATGAGTCAGCAGGCTTGCAAACTTGTTGCCATCTGAAAGCACCTCTAAAACTAAGTTTTTGGAGAGGAGCGCTCCCCTGTACCTCTTATGGGAGCATCGGTGCTCCCCCTTACACTGTCTGGGAGCGTTATAAAGCTCCCCTGGCGATTTTGAGGGAGCGCTATAGATTTTTAAAGCACTGGCGCCCCCCTAAAGCCTACTAGGGAGCGCTACAATGCTCTGATGGCCCTTTTGAGGGAGCACTACCTATTCTAGGCAGTTGTTAAGCTGTTGAAATGAATGGGGGAAGAATCCTTTCATTCTTGGAAGGCAGTTGGATTTGAATCCCTAGTCCATCCATGATCTTAGGGCAGATCCTCAACTGAAGGAGGAAAATCCTCACCTTCCCCAAGGATATCTCAAGATTGTTGAGCCTCTCTAAGGCTATATAAGCAAGCTTTCTAATGGTGAAAGGGGATGGGAAATGGAGAATTACACCAAAATTATGATCTCATAAGTGGTGTTGGAGCTGATTGGGGGAAGAATTGCTAGCATGAAACCTATGATCTCATAGGAAACACACAGTCAGCCAAAGGAGAGTGATCAGTGAAGCTATTGCCATCCAGGTTGTGGATCTTTTGAGCAAGGGTTAGACGAAGGGGACTTGACGAAGCTGTCGCATTCGCATCTACAATTGTAAGTATTGTTGTCGTTATTCTCATTAATATGACACGCTTGGCCTGTTTCTTTCTAGTTTGTGTCTGATGTTACATGAGCTTATCATTGATAGATAGATATATTTTCAAGCTAATATCAATAGAGTAGGAAGCGGTCGTATCTTGTTTGTCTACAGAACTCAGTGAGGAGCAAAGGATCGGAGCGCAACTCGGGGCGTGCTAGGAAAAACGTCAATAAAGAGGTACTTTTGTTATCCTTCCTTCTCACGTGTTAGTTTGGATAGATTTGAAAGGAAGTCAGTGTCCACGTTAAGCATTTTCTGTCTTAGAGTTAAGGTCAATCTCTTTGAGGCAATCTACCTGTCCGCAGGGAGATTTTCCTACAACACTCTTGTGATTGTGTTTCTCTCGGTGATCCTATCTATGCTATTGTTATCTAGTAAATTGAAAGTAAGCTAATAATAGCAGAAACCTTAACATGGTATCAGAGCTAAGATGAAGAGAGCATCTTTCACAAGAAAAAGAAAAACGCCATTGTTGTCGTACATGCAAATTAGGGATTTTTATTGAAGAAGAATTTCAACCCCAAATCCATCTAGAAAGGTGTGCCCTACCTCAAGGAACAGTTTGGCATCCTCAGTGCAACTTTTCAGTGGCTAGATCTCCTGGAAAGTGAAACCCTAGTTTTCACAAAGTACCAGAAGTACCATAAAACCAGAGTACCAGAAGTACCAGAAGTACCAAAAAACCAGAAGCATCGGTCCATAAATCCACAGATCAAGTTTGGAGGGGTAAAAGTTGGATTTTCTGAAATCTAAACACACCGGGCTACTCGCCTCAGTCCAATGCATCTTTTGGTGAGTTCAATTTTCAGATCCAAGAAATTTGATTTTTCTATTATTTCTATAGCTCGGAGGGCTAGGGTTTCTTCTACAAGAAAGAATGGCTACTAGCATGAGGGTAGAAGATAAGATGGAAGGATCTAGACACTTCAGATCTTTGAAGCATAGGTTGTAGATGATTCTAGATGAGAATGATCTCCTAGAACATGTTACAGTGGGTGTACCAGAACAAGATGAAGAAGAGAAAAAGACCAAGCATAAGAAGAATGAAAAGAAAGCAAAGAGAATCATGTCAAATTCAGTAAAGGATCACTTGATCCCTCATATTTCTGAACTACATACAACAAGGCAAATGTATGAAGCACTCAGCAGGTTATATGAAAGTAAAGACAATAGTTGGAATCTTTCCTTAAGAAATCAGCTTTGTAATATGAAGATGGAAAACTCAGAATCTATCACATCCTATCTTATGAGAGTTTCTCATATCAGATATCAGCTTGCATCTATTGGAGATGTCATTAGTGACAAAGATCTTGTAACCACAACCCTAAATGGGTTTCCAACATTTTGGATTCCTTTTGTACAAGGAGTGTGTGCAAGAAGCAAGTTACCCAAGTTTGATCAGTTGTGGGTAGATTGCACACACGAAGAATCTAGACTTGTAGACCAACAGAATAGATTAATTGTTGATGAAGAGGAAGCTCTTACATCTCAAAAGAACAAAAGAAGTTTCTTCAAGAAGAATAATAAAGAAGTTAACTCCGTAAGAGTTCTAGATAAGAAGAAATATGTTTCAAATATCAAATGCTACAACTGTCAACAGTTGGGACACTTTTCCTATGACTGTCCTCAAGGAAAAGGGAAAAGAAATTATCAAGCACATGTGGCAGAGGAAGAAGAATCTCCTCCCTCAAAGAAATATTTAGCAAAAATTGAGGGTTATGTACTTTAAGTTAAAGATAGTTGATCTGAAGAAAGATAGCAAATGGTGGAGTCTGTGGAGCCTCCCCACACAAAAACAAAAGATAAGTATTCATGTTTATTTCTAGTATCTTGTTTACTTTAATACTTTATCATTACAAGTTAGATATTTTTGTGAGAATGTTAACTAACCTCATTTTACTTCAGTATCTATGCAGACTTATGAAGGTAATATCAAAGAAGAGGATGAAGAAAGAGATAAGATATTTATTTCAAAAAGCATATTGTAAGTAAGTTTACAGGTCTCGGAAGAAAGAACTTATGTTGTAACTTGCAGAAGTTAGACAGCATGAGAAGGATGTATGATATGGTGACAGTCAGTAAAGATTAGACAATATCCAGTATTTATATAGGAGCAGGAGGCTCCTAAAGATGCAGAACATAAATGTTCAAGATGAAGAAAAAGATGGATACTCAGATAGAGTTGATAAGATGCAAGTAACTATAGGTTCCTCCAGTACCGTTCTTATAGATGCAGAGGGAGTAGGTTGATCCAGTATGAAGTCAGAAAGAAATGTTCGAACTCAAGAAGACACCCAGGATATTATAGAAAAATAACTTCAAGGGTGATGATTAGAAGCTATTAGTTTGGTGCAAGAGGGAGCCATGTCTCTGAGTTCGAAATGGAGGATCGTGATTTGATTCAGTTAGGAAAGCAGATGGATGATGCCCAGATATTTTGATCAAGATGAAATTTATCCAATGGATGGATGGTGCCCAGCAGATGGGTAGTGTGGTATTATACCATGGAAAGATTTTGGACCACAAGAGATTTTTTCAGATCCCATAGCTAGACCTTCATAGAGAAGGAAAGAGCAATCCCACGGGTAGACCTTCATAGAGAAGGAAAAGAGAAGAGACCTTCGTAGAGAAGGGGAATGAGAAATTTTCCAAGGTTAGCCTATGTCCAAGTGTTGAGTTTTGGATACTCTAGTGACATTCTAGAATACCCTCGTAGAGAGGGGTGTGACCACCCTCGTAGAGAGGAATGTGGATGTTTCTCCACAGGGCAGCGGGCAGATACTCTCCTATGTCCAAGGATTGAGTAGCCTAGAACACAAACCTTGACCATGTGGAATGGTTAGTTGGCTCTTGAGGTTTTTGTTGTGATCCTGTGTGGATCATGGAAAGGGAGTCTAGTCTTGCCCAGGCTAGCATCTTAGCTTCTCTAGTTCATGTGGGATGACTAGGAGTGAAGCTATGGTAGTAGTCCTCCCTAGTATATGGGTGAGATAGATGACTACAAGAGAAGGGAGAACATAAAAGGAATGGAAAAATTCATAAAATATCTTATGTGTGAAGATAAGACATCTTCTGTGTGAAGATAAGATATCTTATGTGTGAAGATAAGAAAGAAGTATCTTCTGCGTGAAGACAAAAGAAAGAAAGAGTATCTTCTACGCGAAGATAAAGAGAACAAAACTTCTAATGATTTATAGATATGTCAGTCAGTGATCATGATGCCAGATGACCAAGTGGATCATATTGATGCCTCATGTTATCCAATTGATGATGTTATCGAGTTGATGATGTTACCCAGTTGATGATGTTGCCTAGTTGATGATGTTATCCAGTGGATGTTGCTACCTAGTTGATGTTGACATCTAGTGACCTATCAAAAGATAAAGAATATCCTTCTTGTTAAGAGGGAGTGTTAAAATATTGTGTAACTACAAATAATATTCTTATCCCCTTTTGTGGATAAAGATAAAATATAATTATTATTGATTAGATCAATCCCCTTTTGTGGATTGATCATGTCGGGCATTGTAATTGACCAAATCCCCTTTTTTGGATTGGTCAAACCCTAATTGTAATAAGCTTAATGAGAAGTCAGCCCCCAGATTAAATAAAGGTGGTTCTAACCACCCAAAAAGAGAAGTCGTCCCTGCCAGTGAAAATACACTTCTGTTCACACCTGCCAAATTGTATAAATAAGAGAGGCCAACGCCTCATTTAGACACACACTCATATCACTCATCTGGTGCACAAGTATTGAAGGAAGCTGCAGTTACCAGTTGCCGGAAGAAGGAAGAGAGAGAGAGGTGCATCCTTGGGAGAGGAATTTCAGTGTCGTTTGGTTCATTGTCTTGGCATTGTATTGGCTATCTATATTAAAGAAGTTTTGCTGGGTTTTCTTCCCCATGAGGGTTTCCCAGGATAAATGTTGTGTACTCTTGTGATTGTGTTTCTCTCAGTGATCCTATCTATGCTATTGTTATCTAGTAAATTGAAAGTAACCTAATAATAGAAGAAACCTTAACAGTCGGGAGCCTGGGAAACACTCTTACTTGGGGAGAACAACAAATCCCCGAACCTATGGATGAGGTAATCGATATAGAAGAAATAACCTATGACCGAAAGAGTAAATCCATCGTGAAGAGAACCACCAAGTAAAGGGGGATTACTTTGGACAGTTCGATCCTCATCACCACAGATGATAAATTGATCAACACGGAGCATTCCAAGATGTCAGAGCTTATCAGTGTAGGGATGGTGATCACAGATGCCTCTCTGGATAGAGTAAGGAAATATGAAGAGGAGTTGGCCGCTACGCTAAAGGAGTTGGAAAATCTACACCATTTGGCGAAATACTATTAGGACTCCACACAGGCCACGGTATTTTTGAGAAGCGAATTCCAATATGCCTACAGCAAATTCACGAATGAGTGACACCTTTTCACTGAAAGGATAGCCGACTTCCAAGAATACACCCTTATGGTGCTAGAGACATGCAAAGACATGGAAAGATGGTATGAGAAGGCCCACCAAGCGGTGGAAAGAATTGATTACATCAACGCGGTTCAGAAGGGTTGAGACGTCGAAGAGCACGACATTCAGGTGCTAAGGGACAACAGCATCGATCATATAAGGAAGTCAGTTGAATACTGGGTGAAGATGGCCCAAAAACCTTAGCGGGAGATTCAAGAGAAATGGCCAGATTAAGAAAGAAGTTGGACCAAGATCAATCGGGGGATGAGAGACATCGGTCTCCCAGAATTCATCACACCCGAGGACTTTGTCGAGTTACATGAAATAGTCAAACAACATGCAGAACAAGACTCATTGTGGACTGCAGAGATAGCAAAGGTGGAAAACATGGAGCCAGGTCAAGTACATCAGTTCATGGAGCACCCGATCAAGGCTCGAACAGTGTTACAGCAGTTAAGTGTTAAAGTAGTCAAGTATCGGGCATGAGTAGTAGAAATAAAGGAGATCCTTTTGGCCCTAATGGACCAACATAGATTCTCATATGCCAACACATGTGAGGAACTCTTCATCAAATGGTCAGAGTATGAGAAGAGTCGTCCACTTAAATGAAACCATTTGACGACTCTTAGAAAATAGAGAGATGGAAGCGCCATGTGGCAATATTTTGTTTTATTTAGCTTGCACTTTTGATAGTTATTTTTAGTTAATAATTTGTTATAAATAAGAGAATCGAACTTTTAGAAAGGGTAGATGGTTTTGGAAAAGACCCTCATTTTTGGAATTGTAAAGAACTATTTCGTAACTACCTTAATTGAGAAGTCATGTTTAGGACCGGAGACAAATTTATGTTTTATATCAAAGGCGTGTGTGATTGGATCATAAGGAGGAATTACTTCTGACTTTATCTCATGAATGGATGATGTAATGAGTAAGAGTTTTTGAATCTATTGATAAGTTAGTTGATTCAATATTTTTATGGTTCTTGTCTCTAATGATGGAAAGAAAATCATTGTGTTAATGTGTGATTAATCGTTAGAGCTAAGGAAACTATTTTTCTTGCCATCATTTTATTGAATGTATGTTTTCTTTCAATAATTGTATCTCGGTCAATAATTAAAATACCATCAAGTGGACGTATTAGTACTAGGCTTGTCATAGGTATGAAAATCTTTGTCTGCATGCTGGAGCATGAGGGTTATCCCAACCTCAGCCTTCTTTGGTAGTTAAGATTTCCCCTTTACCCAGCTGGTTTATACGAGCACATATCTTTTAGAAAACCCACCTAATAAATGAAAATACAAAAGAGAATGTTTAAACTGAAGGGGGAATTTTCATAAGAAGATATCTTGTCAATCACTACATAAAGCCCATCGATTATTTGGCTAGATCGACAGATATGGAGAACCATTCCACTATCAAATGTTGCAGAGTCTAATTGGGCCTTGGTGGCGGGTTTGGTTCTTGTTGTTGAGTTTAAGGGATTTAGGACCCCTCAACAAAATGGGTGCTAGAAGGAGGGCATGATGAATGAATGGTTGGCAATATTTCTAATATAATATTTCACATAGCCTGTAGATTCAAAAAATCACATATGCATGGATAGTCATTCTCAAGACAACCCACACACACTGAGTACTCTTGAAATGAGTAACTCACCCCAGCAAGAGGAAGAACATTTATTCCTTCAAATACCTTACGCTCTTCCCCGCGAGGAGTTGACCAGTTCAGAAGAATCATAAGAGCTTATGCCTAACAAATTGGAGCACTACCCTTACCTTTGTTACTTCCTTGTAGAAAACAAGTAAGCATACCAGTGGTCGACACCCCTGACCAAGTTTTTGTTCACACAGTAGAAGACTTGATAGATTCCCCTCTCACCGAGATCGAACATCCCCTCAATATAATCCCTGAAACACCAAGTGGTAACTGCTCTGAGCCTGACAATTTTGAATCTGACGAGGAAGGGTTTAACTCAGAACGACCAGCCTCGGAGTCATACGACATGGAGGATAACAATGATCATAATGAAGAAAGGGGAAACCCACCTCAAAATAATCAACCTTGTTTGGCCAGAGATGCTCTGGAAATCCCTAGACGAGTACATAACCTTCCTCGACATCCAGAAAACTTACTCCCTAAATTTGACCTTGAAAACTCGGGATTGCCTGAAGATCACATGAAGAAGTTCATACTAGTGATTTGACTGATGAATGTCCAACATGAAGACGTAGTATGCAGACTTTTCCCCTATACTTTTGAGAATTCGGCCTCCACGTGGTATTTTAACTTGCATGTAGGGTCCATAACTAGTTGGACGAAGTTTCAAAAGGACTTTTTAGACAAATTTGCAGAAGAAACCACTACAAGAGCTTTGATGGCTGAGTTGTTCGCCACCACCATGAGCTCAAAGGAGAAGGTTAAAGACTTCAATCAACAATTCACCACTATCCTAAACAAATTTCAACCTGAAGCTAAACCCACTCAGGAGTTGCAAATCGAAGTATACACTAATTCTCTCCCTACTTCCATTTCCATGTTTATAAAAAGGGCTGCCAAAACAACCCTAGTTCAGAATTTCGAGGAAGCCAAAACAATATAATTCCAAATGAAGGGATGTAAAGAACGTCGGGTCTCATTAGTCAAGAAGGAAGCTCAACCTCCACCCAAGAGAGGACTCTTGTTGACCAAACCCCCAGATAAACAAACAGAACAAGGTTCCGAAAAAGGAAGTGAAGACATAGAATACCTACAACGAATGATAAATAAGTTGTTAAACGAAATCATAGACATGAAAATAAGTGCAGGGGAAGGAAAACAAGGTCAAAGGCCCTATAAACCCATTTTTAAAAGAAATCCATCGTTCAAAACAATTGAACCTCTCCCAGCCAACTTGAACATCGACCTGGGAAATGTGGTGTCCAACTCTTTATGTACCTATCACCAAGAGAATTTTTTTGAAAGAGACTGCCCACAATGGGTGCATGCCATGAATTTGATGGAAAATCGGTTTCTAGATGAGGTTTCCCTTACCAAACAATCAAGCGGCTCAGTTATGAATATTGTTGATCAAGAAGAAGTTGACCCACTGGAAGAAACAACCATGCTGCTATGGAACCCTGACCTACAGATGCCTTATGATGATCTATTTGAGGTTCAAGAACCACCCGCAGAGGTCTTGGCTGTGCAAACGCGAAGTAGGGGTCATCCGGCCTCAAATGACCTTACCATTGCCCACACTTAGAGAGGAAAACAAACGTTCGATCATGCGAAATAATATGTTGTCTCCCAAAGAAATCATATAAACATCCATACACGAGAATTGCCCAAGCTAGACTACAACATAGTAGAATATTAGAAAATATTGAAGGAAAATATATTGATCATGGACATGTGTAGAATCCCCCATCAAAAGGACTTTTTGCTACAAGTTTTGAAGTCAGTAGAAACTCCTATAACAAGCACTGACCAAGGAGAAAATCCATCCCTCACAGATCTGAGAAATAAGCCAACTGTGAACGCTTTCTCTGAAGATAAGAAAGGAAAGCCTTACGTCCCACCATTCATCTTGACATTTGAAGTCTTCAATAGAAACATCCATAATTGTTTGGTTGACTGAGGGGCATCCTCTAATGTTATGCCATTATCTATCTGCAATAAATTAAACGCAATCCCTCTCAAAAGTGATAAACGTGTGATACAACTAGATAGAACCCAGGTGAAATTTATGGGAGAACTCAAGGATGTCATGATCAGAATGGCGACACACCCAAAAAAAATTCAAGTAATTGACATCATTGTAGTAGATATACCAGAAGCTTATGGATTTCTACTTAGTCGGGACTGGTCTAAGAATTTGAATGGATACTTTAGCACAGACTGGGCTCATCTTTGGTTTCCATTAAAAGGACACGCAAACATGATTAGGATCGTTAGGGAAAGGTATCTAAAACATAATGTCACTGACCTAGAAGCCCTCAATGAACCCTCTTCATTAGATTTCCCCATGCTAGGAAACTATTCCTGTGACTCCGATTACGGTAATTTATCACCTCTCTCATCTAATGTCCCTCTTACTCAAAACTCTGAAATGACTTTTCAAGAATATTTGTCGACAGCGACAGAAGAAAGTGGACAAGTTGATTACTTATGACTTTATCTCATGAATGGATGCTGTAATGAGTAAGAGTTTCTGAATCTATTGATAAATTAGTTGATTCGATGTTTTTATAGTTCTTATCTCTAATTATGGAAATAAAATCGTTGTGTTAATGTGTGATTAGTGATTAGAGATAAGGAAACTAATTTTATTTCCATCATTTTATTGCATGTATGTTTTCTTTCAATAATTGTATCTCAGTCAATAATTGAAATACCAACAAGTTAATGTATTAATACTAGTCTTGTTGTAGGTGTGAAAATATTTTTCTACATGCTTGAGAATGAGGGTTATCCTGAGCTCATCCTTCTTCAGTAGTTAAGTTTTCCCCACTTTCGCTTTACCCAACTAGTTTATACCAGCACCTATATTTTATCAGACCCACCTATAAGAGAAAATACAAAAAGAGAGAGTTCAAACTGAAGGAAGAGTTTTCAGGAGAAGATATCCTGTAAATCACTAAGTAAATCCCATCGATTAATTGGTTGGATCGCAATATCTGGAGAACCATTCCACTATCAAACACTGTAGAGTCTAATTGGGCCTCGGTGGTAGGTTTGGTTCCTATTGGTGAGTTAAATGGATTTAGGGCCCCTCAACAAAATTTGTGCTATAAGGAGGGTTGATGAATGAATGGATAACAATATTTTTGATATAATATTTCACACAAACTGTAGATTCAAAAGAACCCACATGCATGGCTAGCCATCCTCAAGACAACCCACATACATTGACTACTCCTAAAACGAGTAAATCACCCCAGCAAGAGGAGGAATATTTATTCCCTAACATACCTTACGCTCTTCCCCATGAGGAGTTGAACCATTTCATAAGAATCACAAGATCTTACACTTGACAAATTGGAGCACTACCGTTAGCTCCATTACTCCCTCATATAAAACAAGTAAGTAGGCTAGTGGTCGACACCCCCTACCAGGTTTTTTTCCACATAGTAGAAGACCTGATAGATTTATCCCTCACCGAGATTGAACATCCCCTCAGCATGATCCCTGAAACACCAACTGGTAACTGCTCCGAGCCTGATGATTTTTCTGACGAGGAAGGGTTAAACTCAGAATACTCAGTTTCAGATTCAGACAACATGGAATATAACGATGATCATAATTAAGAAAGGGGAAACCCACCTCAGAATAATCAACCATGGTTTTCCAGATATGATTTGGAAATCCCTGGATGAGTACATAACCTTCCTCGATATCCATAAAAGTTACTCCCTAAATTTGGCCCTGAAACCTTAGGATTGCCTGAAGACCATATTAAAAACTTCATACTAGCTATTAGATTGATGAATGTCCAACATGAAGATGTAGGATGCAGGATTTTCCCCTATACTTTTGAGAATTCGGCCTCCACGTGGTATTTGAACTTTCCTATAGGGTCCATAACTAGTTGGACAAAATTTCAAAAGGATTTTGTAGATAATTTTGCAGAAGAAACCAATACAGGAGCTTTGATGGCTGAGTTGTTTGTCGCCACCATGAGTTCAAAGGAGAAGTTTAAATACTTCAATCAACGATTCACCACTATCCTAAAAAAATTTCAACCTGAAGCTAAACCCACTCAGGAGTTGCAAATCGAAGTATACACTAATTCTCTCCCTACTTCCATTTCCATGTTTATAAAAAGGGCTGCCAAAACAACCCTAGTTCAGAATTTCGAGGAAGCCAAAACAATATAATTCCAAATGAAGGGATGTAAAGAACGTCGGGTCTCATTAGTCAAGAAGGAAGCTCAACCTCCACCCAAGAGAGGACTCTTGTTGACCAAACCCCCAGATAAACAAACAGAACAAGGTTCCGAAAAAGGAAGTGAAGACATAGAATACCTACAACGAATGATAAATAAGTTGTTAAACGAAATCATAGACATGAAAATAAGTGCAGGGGAAGGAAAACAAGGTCAAAGGCCCTATAAACCCATTTTTAAAAGAAATCCATCGTTCAAAACAATTGAACCTCTCCCAGCCAACTTGAACATCGACCTGGGAAATGTGGTGTCCAACTCTTTATGTACCTATCACCAAGAGAATTTTTTTGAAAGAGACTGCCCACAATGGGTGCATGCCATGAATTTGATGGAAAATCGGTTTCTAGATGAGGTTTCCCTTACCAAACAATCAAGCGGCTCAGTTATGAATATTGTTGATCAAGAAGAAGTTGACCCACTGGAAGAAACAACCATGCTGCTATGGAACCCTGACCTACAGATGCCTTATGATGATCTATTTGAGGTTCAAGAACCACCCGCAGAGGTCTTGGCTGTGCAAACGCGAAGTAGGGGTCATCCGGCCTCAAATGACCTTACCATTGCCCACACTTAGAGAGGAAAACAAACGTTCGATCATGCGAAATAATATGTTGTCTCCCAAAGAAATCATATAAACATCCATACACGAGAATTGCCCAAGCTAGACTACAACATAGTAGAATATTAGAAAATATTGAAGGAAAATATATTGATCATGGACATGTGTAGAATCCCCCATCAAAAGGACTTTTTGCTACAAGTTTTGAAGTCAGTAGAAACTCCTATAACAAGCACTGACCAAGGAGAAAATCCATCCCTCACAGATCTGAGAAATAAGCCAACTGTGAACGCTTTCTCTGAAGATAAGAAAGGAAAGCCTTACGTCCCACCATTCATCTTGACATTTGAAGTCTTCAATAGAAACATCCATAATTGTTTGGTTGACTGAGGGGCATCCTCTAATGTTATGCCATTATCTATCTGCAATAAATTAAACGCAATCCCTCTCAAAAGTGATAAACGTGTGATACAACTAGATAGAACCCAGGTGAAATTTATGGGAGAACTCAAGGATGTCATGATCAGAATGGCGACACACCCAAAAAAAATTCAAGTAATTGACATCATTGTAGTAGATATACCAGAAGCTTATGGATTTCTACTTAGTCGGGACTGGTCTAAGAATTTGAATGGATACTTTAGCACAGACTGGGCTCATCTTTGGTTTCCATTAAAAGGACACGCAAACATGATTAGGATCGTTAGGGAAAGGTATCTAAAACATAATGTCACTGACCTAGAAGCCCTCAATGAACCCTCTTCATTAGATTTCCCCATGCTAGGAAACTATTCCTGTGACTCCGATTACGGTAATTTATCACCTCTCTCATCTAATGTCCCTCTTACTCAAAACTCTGAAATGACTTTTCAAGAATATTTGTCGACAGCGACAGAAGAAATCCTCTTCTATCAATAACCTCTGTTAAAAACCACGGAGCAGATAGGAGGAAAGGAGGAAAGTGGTAGGCAAAAGGAAATTGATGGTTTTCGCTCACACGTTTGGACCTTGTACTTTGATGGGTCTAAGTCGCAAGAGGGATCAAGAGTGGGGTGTATCCTCATTGATCCCAAAGGTAAACAAAATTTCTTGTCCTGCAGACTAGAATTTGAATGCACAAACAACACCGTTGAGTATGAAGCTCTAGTATAAGGGATAAAGTAATCCACAGACTTAAACATTAAAGGACTAAAGGTTTTTGGAGACTCTAAAATCATCGTTAGACAAGTAAGGAACACTATACACTGCAACTCTCCCCACCTGAGGAATTGTCAATAGGAAATGCACAAACTAATAGAACATTTTAAAGCCTTCAACATTGCAGCGATACCCAGAACAAAGAACACTCTTGTTGATTCCCTGGCCACCACTGCCTCAAGGCTTTCCCCTTTAGAAGACTATGAACCCTCCCGGTTCACTGTGGAGCTACTCTACAAGCCATCGATGCCCAACAATATTTCTAATTGGAAGGTCTTTGAAGGAGATGAACATATCATAATATTCTTAACCAATCAGGAAAATTTTAAAGATATGGCTATTGACGATGAAATATTTCAGGAACAACTAGTAGAAATTGATCCCCGTGTACAAAGAGCTGGAACGGATCAATCGACTGACAAACCGAGGTTTCACATGATTCTGAAAGGAGTGGCCAATTTAGAGAACCTCTTTGACTTAAGGGAAAGATTTAAAGGGTGAACGAACACAAAGACAGGGAGTTACTATCCCATGTACAAGACTACTAATCTAGGAACCCCGAAAAACCCAAAGAATACAAATCTTGTCAAGACAGTATCTAAAGAAGAAAGGAAGGCATATCTCAAAATTTTCATAGAATATCAAGATGTTTTCGCATGGTCCTATCAAGATCTAAAGACTTACGATACTCATATCATTCAACACACAAACTCATTAAAACCTGGAGTAAAACCCTTCCAACATAAGCTCTAGAAGTACCACCCATCTCTAGAACCCCTCATGTGTCAGGAGTTAAAAACATTACTAGATGCTAAAATCATTTTTCAGGTTAGACACTTTGCCTGGGTAGAAAATCTAGTTCCGGTCAGGAAAAAGTCTGGGTAGATCTTCCTATGTGTCAATTTCAGAAACCTCAACAGAGCATTCGAAAAGGACAATTACCAGTCCCACAGATGGAGCAACTCTTGTAGACTGTGTCTGGTTCTGAGTTTTTTTCCCTGCTGGATGGTTTTTTAGGTTACAACCAAGTTCTAGTTTCATAGGAAGACCGATTGAAAACTACATTCCGAACCAAATGGGGAACCTTTGCTTATAAACTCGTGCCCTTTGGGTTAATCAATGCAGGGGAAACCTTCCAAAGGGCCATGGATGTAGCGTTTCAGGAACTAATCAACAAATGTGTAGTAGTTTATTTGGACAACGTGACTATGTATTCAAAGAATAGAGAAGATCACATCCAGAACCTAACCCAGATTTTTGAAAGGTATAGGAAATACAGTATATCTTTAAACCCTAAGAAAACTATCTTTGGTGTCGAGGAAGGGAAGCTATTAGGTCATATTATATCTCAAGTGGAAATTTGCATAGACCTAGAACGAATTAGGGAAATAACTCAGCTTCCATTACCCCACAACAAAAAGGCTATGCTATCCTTCTTTGGGAAAATCATTTTTTTGAGAAAGTTCGCCCCCGATTTCGCTGAAACTATCAAACCCTTACAAAAAATTATCCGCAAAGATGTTGAATTTAAGTGGGATGATAAACAAAAAAATGCCTTCAACAATATTGAGACTGCAATATCTCAAGCTCCAGTGTTGCAAAGTCCCGACTTTTGCAAAGATTTTTTCCTCTACACTTTTTCCTTCGACCAATCGTTAGTTGCAGTATTGACTCAGAAGGACGATGAAAACAATGAGGCCCTGATCTCATTTATGAGCAATAATATCCAAGGGGGCGAACTAATTTACCCTGCTATAGACAAGCAGGCTTATGTGGTGTACAAGGTAGTAAAACATTTCAGATCTTACATCCTAAAAAAACACACCAAAGTCATTGTGCCTCATCCTGCAGTCTGATCCCTATTCACTCAATAGGAGATGAGGGAAAGAAGTGGAAATTGGATGGCAGTAGTCCAAGAGTTTAATCTAGATATAAAACCTACCAAACTGGTTAAAGGACAAGGACTGTGTAAACTGGAAGCTGAAGCCCAAGACCAAGTAAATGAAGACCCCAGGTGGGAGAATGAATTGGCATTATGGTGTAGTGAAGATTCATACGTCTCCCCGGGGCAGGAGTCTTGGTATGGGAAGTTATCTTATCTCATGCATCATGGGACTTGCCCAGAAAGCCTAAACCCTAAGGAAAGGAGAGATCTTAGACTAAAATTGGCACAATATCATCTCATAAATTTGGTGCTCTTCCGTGTTAATTATGATGGGGTACTTTTAAGATGTCTTGAATGAGAAGACACATATAAGGTTCTAAAGGAGCTCCATGATGGTCCTGCAGGTGAACACTTCGCAGGGGATACCACCTCTCAAAAAATACTGAGAGCCGGCTATTATTAGCCTACTCTGTTAAGGGATGGTCACACATACGCTAGGAACTGTAAAACTTGTCAAATAAGTGCGGGCATGGAAAAGAGAGCAGTTGTCCCACTCCAACCTGTGGCCGTATCTAGGACATTCGAGCAATGGGGGTTAGATATCATAAGAGAAATTACACTGAATTCTTCAAAACAACATAGATATAGATTGACTGCCATGGACTATTTCACGAAATGGGCGGAGGTCGTCCCTCTGACTCATGTAAACGAAAAGGTAGTGATCCAATTCATAAAACAATAGTTGATCACAAGGTTTGGCATGCATCATGTTCTTGTTTTTTATAATGCCACTTATTTTTCTTCCACCCTATTAACAAAGTCTTCTCTAGACAAAGGAATCATAATCAAATACTATGCAAACTACTATCCATAGGGGAACGGAGTGGTAGAATCAACCAATAAGAACCTAGTGAGGATATTAAAGAAATTAGTTGCAGAAAACCAGAGGAATTGGCAAAGTTCACTTCATAATTCCTTATGGGCTGATAGAGTAACACCCAAGGAATCTATAGGGAATTCCCCATACTTTATGGTATACTGACAAGAAGCCATTCTCCCAAATGGACTATATCTTCCATCTCTTCAGCTTGCTCAGGACTCTAAAGGACAACCCTCCTCGGTTGTTCAACAAAGAATTGATACCCTCCACATGCTGGAAGAAGAAAGGGAGAAAGAGAAATCAAAGTTCATTACTCATCAGCAGATAGTTAAAAGGTGGTTTGACAAGCATAAGGCCAAAGAGAAGAATTTTGAAGTAGGAGACTTGGTCCTGAAATGGGACA
>CBVK0103972773.1:0-20094 GCA_900067695.1 Picea abies
AGCACAGTTCTGTGGATGTAGCCCTAGAGAGAGGGTGAACCACGTATATTTAGTGTTGTGTGTGATTGGTATTTTATCTCTGTCATTGATATATTATGATTGCATTACTGCTTTAGATCTGATAAGTAAATGTGTAGAATAGATCTAATCTGATCAGTGATATATGAGCGTTGTACCATTCTTGTGTTAGATCAACTTGACATTTCCTTTGGTTGTAGACATCTCTGTCCTGCAACCCCCTCATGGCTATTTTGGGTGAGACTACATCTGCTTCACAGGTGTTTCCGAAAGGGCCAGTAGTTAGGGCTTGTTGGTGCACTCTTGGAGCTGAATCCTGGGTCTTCCCTTGTGCCAACACTACACTACAACCATCGATGCCCTCTCCTTCTAAAAAATTTATAATGCTAAATTTATAAGGATCCCAAAACAACACCGGGAGGATGAAAAACCATGTTTTTAATAGGTCAAAGTCCAAAATTTCTGTGTAATACACTTTATTTGAATGAAATTTTTTCAAGCATACTCTTTGTGGTTGTTCTCATTCATATAAGTACCATGGTATATTAGAGCTTATAGGTTGTCATGAACCACTTCTTATAATCAATGCGAGATAGTAATTTTTGTATAGAGAGGTATTTATGCCAAAGAAGTAAATCCAATAAATGCAAATATTAAGTATATTAGACTTAGTGATGAGAAGTTTTTAGGAAGACATGTGAAAGGAGTACTATGGAGCACTGCTAAGAAAATATTTTTTATTTTTTGCACAAAGGAAGGGGGGAGTTTTTAGTATAACTTATATACCAACTTAGGTCCATATTAAATTTATATCTATCAAGTGTAGAGAGGGATAGAATCCCTTGAGGTGAAAATTGTTTTTAGATAGAAAATTTTGAGAAAATGCTTAGTCAATTTTTTAGAGAGAAAAATTTGAGCAAATTTTGACGATTCAATGTAGTGAACAACTTAGTAAAAAATGATCAACTTTACAAACAATCCAACCCATGTAATATAATGAAATCAATGTAATTTGGATTCTAGGAAACTTCCCCAACCTTTGGATTTAACTTGATCAACTTGGAATTTTGAGTCCATGTTACCTTTTGCTATATATTCTTATGCACACAGGCCCAACAAAAGTTGGAGAAGTAGGACTTAAATGACCTCTCGATTCAAATTCTCACCATCCAGGCCTTTGCAATTGGAGATGTTTCAATCATGTGACTTTTCTCTTTGTGATTACAATTCTTTTAATGTGATCATGACTTCAAACCATTTAATCGATTAATTATTCATTGCCTCACAACTAAGCTTCTTTATCGACATAATGATTTCCCTACAAATCTATCTAATCAGTTGCTTCAAATAGTGAGAAAATGTTTTTCATGTAGCCTTTATCCATTGTACCAAAACTGAAATTAATGCACAAAACAAAATAATAAAATTTATCCACTATACCGATACTGAAATAAATTCATTATACTAAGAAAAACACAATAAACAACTTAGTAAGAAATTATAGACTTTACGAACATTGAAATATATGCTATATAATGATATCAATGCAGTGAACAACTTATTTTATGAGAATGTACAAATGAATTTTCAATTTAAATCATTAAGGAATATAGAATGCGAATACTATCAGAACTCAAATCCCAAACCTCAATTTTTTTTCTATTTCATACTTGTTTAGTCTTGTCGATTTTCCATGATCACGATCTTCGACCATATAATTGATTGGTAATTTTTTGTCTCACTAATAAATTTCTTTAGTGGGCATAATGATTTCCCTACAATCCTATCTAATTGAAATCATTTCAAAATAGTGAGAAAATATTTTTCATGTAGCTTTTCTCCATTGTACAAGCAATGAAATCAATGCGCAAAACATAATAATCAAATTTATCTATTGAATAGACACTAAAATCAATGCAATATACTAAGAGAAATGCAACAAAGTAGTCTATTATGTCATTCTTTTGTCTGAATGTGTTCTATAAAGTTTTAATAATTAATAAATTCTATTGATGATTGTGGGAGATTCTCCTATTCCTCTAAAGTCTCTTTCACCGTACAAATTTATCAAATCATACTTTACAATGTTTAAATATGTTGTTAAAGTTGAGCACTATTAAAGTTTTGAATTGATAATTTACAAACCCTTTAATAATGTTAGGCCAAAAAAAGTTGCTTATTGGGATTGTGAATTGTGTGAGAATCTTCTTTGTCCTAATGCTTGTACTAAAATTATATTACTGTGCATCCCAAAGACAATTAATTTGGTGAATTTGAAATTGTTGCATTAAAAATCTTGTAAAACTTAAAATTTGATGACAAATTCAAGCATAGATAACATGATCATGATAAAGATACAAGATATAGGCACAAAACATGCTCTCATTCAAGGGGTAAATAAAGGCAACACTCCATGTCTCTTCCATGCTTACACTTTTATATTATTGTTGTAGCTTTCTAATTTGGTTGGAAGAGATTGTGATCATTTGCATATTCATATTTCATATTATATGTTGTGGTTTGTGTATCTCTAAAATTTCACACTTATGGAAGATGGCCACTCACATTTTTTCTAGTATACCTTTAGTGCATATGTACAATATCATTTGCAATACTTTGGTACTTCTATATTTAGTTATAATTTAAATGGTGGTGATAAATTCAAGGACATAGATCATGATCATTGTTATCACCCAATCTAGCACTTGTGCAAATCCTTCACAAGACACAACACAAGTGCAACATATGGAAGCACTCTCCACTATCACCTAAGTAATTACTTCCCTAATTTTAGTGAAGGATTGATATTCAACACAAGGGAGGCTTCCATAACAACCTATGTTGTGGATAAATTCGTAAATTCCGACATAAACAAATCTCCCTAGTTCAGAAATCCGAAACTAGAACAAAACATAAAGAGTATAAATTCCTTTCCTTAGATTTTAGAATTGAAATACAAATAGATAAGTAGATCATACCTTTTTATCCGAATTTTGATTTCATTAATTGAAGCTACAAATTCGATCCCAAAGTCTTTTGCTATAGATATGTGTATGAATAAAAAGAACTAGAATTGAAATACAAATAGATAAGTAGATCATACCTTTTTATCGGAAGTTTGATTTCATTAATTGAAGCTACAAATTCGATCCCAAAGTCTTTTTCTATAGATCTGTGTATGAATAAAAAAGAACAAGTGAAAGCAACAATACAACACATATTTCGATAAATCTATGTAGATGGCCAAGGAAAAATACAATAAAGATGATATACAAACTTTATAAGAAAGGGAAAATATAACTGCATTAATAAATTAAGAAGCATCTTACAACCAAGCCTTGGCATTGACAAACTCCTTCCAATAGTTCAATGCTTCAATACCCATGCAACCTCCATGAATGCCATCACCATGTCTTGAGCACTTTGGCACCATTAAATATCTTAGAGTTAAAATGAGACTCACAATCTCTCAATCACAAATCAAAATCTATTCTCAATTCACCATTAATTAATTACTCCCCACTTGTCATTCTAATTATCATTTCCCTTTATAAGATGCGTCCATTTATAGATTGGAGAGGAGTTCATGAGGATATAAGGATGAGAGGTTAGGATCTCACTAAATCCAGAGAGACATGTGAGATCCAAACCGATCGACAAACAACTCATCATCAAAACTTCTCTTCTAGAAGCTTCGATAATTTCTTCATTTTTCCTAGTACAAAAGGTGGTCACACCCTTAAAATGAAACAAACAATGACATTGTCACACCTTCCAGTGATGCAACATGAAACAAGTAAAGTTGTCAAACCTTGCTAGAAAGCAACAAGCAACAATCTTGAAAAACATAGTTTTTGAAGTATTTCCTCAAGTTCTGCATATTGCCAAGAAAGGTTCTTCCAAATTCTTTAGGGATTGTGACAATATTCCTTCAAATTACAAGATATAGGAACGCATCATCAATGTCATCGACGTGATGAAAATAATATGTAACAGAATGCCCCCCAAAGTATGAAGTTAGAAACAAAGTGATAGCTGAAATATTTTTCTATATGGGTAGTTTAAACAAAGAACGCATCGGTTGGAGACTTGCCAACAACACAAGGACATTGCAATACAATGTTATATAATCATTGATATAGGCATTCCCATACTCAGAATAAAAATGATTCTAAGCATGGCTGCTGAAAAATACACTGCAGATCCATGATCGTATTTACTAATGATATGGCCACCAGAAATACAACGTGGATCCATATCACCATGATTTCAATGGATTCATATCCACAAGAATATACACTGTGGATCTATGAATTATAATAGTAACATAGCCACAGACCAATACAATGTGGATCTATGTGACAAAATTACTTCAATACTTTCTATCGCAACCTGGGGAAATAAATATTCAAAGGAAGTTCCCCAGGGTCTTCATCTCGTCTTCAATTCCAAAGTATGATTCTAATCATGTGAATAAATGTCTTGATGTCGAACATGGTAGAAACCACTTGATTATCGTTCATTGGTGTATATTGTTAACAAGTGCGAGGGAAATCACCATTAATGTCAATGACCTTCAAGGTACTGTAGTACATCCTTTCGAATGTGAATTGATGAGTTGAAGTCAAACATTCCAAAGAATATTTTGATCAGAGATCAATGATGTAAAATATCTATCAAAAGTGAATATACCTTCCATTGAGGCATGCAGGTTCCAAGGTACTAAAATGCTTCTAAATCATCTTCCTAGATGATGCTATACCTAATAGACTCATGGTTACTAACAGGAAAAAAGTTCACCAGAGAGGGAGGAAGAAAAATGATCAACTAACCAAGGTGGATGAAATGAATATTCATTTACAAGTCATAATATAAGACTCAACTCAACAATAGAGGTGACTGTTTCATTTTTTAACGAGCTTAACGCAGGAAAAGAACTATGCTCAGTGATCAGTTTCATTTTTTAATGAGCTTGACACAAAAATGGGAACTTTGCTCGTAATTGGATTCAGTTTTTAACAAGTTTGAAATCGAAAATAAAATAAGCTCTTAGACCTGTACTTGATCATGGATTCCAAGAGGACAAAGATCTGGAAGGAATACATGTCAGAGGACAAACCTTGTTCATGGCTTCCAAGAGATATTCGCTAGATGGAAGAACAACACTCTGGAAGTCATGGCTTCCAAGAGATATTCGCTAGATGGAAGAACAACACTCTGGAAGGAATACATGTTGAGGGCTGCGATAGGGGTATGGAGATAAGGCTCTAATATCCATATCGAAGAGATCACCATGTAAGCTACTGGATCTAAGTCAGAAGAAGGGAGAGATTCCTTCTCATTCAGAGTTGAATGCATGGGACAGGTTGCCACATAATTAAGCTACGACGGGGTGGATGACGCTGGCATGTGAGGACCATTCAGGGAAGTCGGATGGTTAGCCATCATATGAGGTCCAATGAATGAACCCTAGTCTATGGTTACTATGTTTCCATTATGAGGGAAACACATCACACGAAATACTATGGACACATGATCTTTCATGGCATAAACATAGTCTCGCCCAAGGAGTAAATTAAAGTCCAAGGGGTCATGGACTACCATCACATCAATGTAGACCATTTCCCCCTGCAAAGTAAGAGGAAACCGAGGTAGGATCCCCAAAGGTTGACTAACCCTTTTGTTAAAATCCAACATATTCTGAGTCATCGACGCAAGCTAAGCTGAACCAAGAGCTTGCCAAGCATTCGAGGATAGGACGCTAAAAAAATATCCCTCGTTTATTATAGTGTTAGGAATATTCCTACCAAAAACCTGAACAATGATTTGGAAAGGCATGTAAGAAGGAAGACAAGGTTCTGTTAGAGCACAATGATTTGGAAAGGCATGTAAGAAGGAAGACAAGGTTCTGTTAGAGCATTCCAATCAATGGTAATCATATTTATTATAGGAGGTGCCATTGGAAAGGGTGGAATGCCCCCTTGTATGGAGGAATATGTAGTAATAAGAAAGACCTAAGTGGCATCTTCACTCTTCGAAGGAGGAGTGGGATTGATTGATTAGGAAATAAAATCAATCACTTGGGTTTCACTCTTCAAAGGAAGAGTGGGATCGACAAATAACGAAATTGGATCAATCACTGAATCAACTGGATCAATGGAGGATAAAACCATATTGACCGTTCAATCAATCAGACTAACCAAGGAAATAACCAAATTGACCATGTTTATGTCACTCTTCAAAGGAAGAGTGGGATCGATCGATGATTCGACATGACGAAAATAATGTGTAACGACCTCAAAGGATCCTCTAGCAAGTCAAAGCTAGTCTATGGACCCCTATCTTAGTTACTCAAAATTAACACCACTTAGACTAAGGTTATCAAAGCAAGATTAAGGTGATTTTATGCAATAGTTTCCATATTTGTGTATCAGGTATTGCAAGACAATAAATGATAACTATCAAACTAAAATGAGTAAAGTAAATTTCCAAAAACACTATAAAGAAAAAAGGAAACCATGGTTGTCATAAATGTGCAATAATAGATGGTTTACTTTAGCAAAACAACAAGTTATGAAAACATAAATATAACAGTCCTAAAATTGATAACAATGTTATGAAAAAAAGATGAAATACAAGCTAAGGCTAACACATTAAGTAAACAATGCTTGTTGAAAAGTAAAATTGCATGAAACAAATCTTAATTATGCAAGACGTTAATCGCTAGTTGGATGAAAACTACAACAATGATGTAATAAATGATGTCTAAGAGCTATTATAAGGTAGTAAAGGTTATAAACCCTATAAGTTAGGATACAAATGGTTGAGGAAATAATATGAAATGAAAAAAGACCTAAAACTAGCATAATACATCAAAGCAGGAAGACAATTGGTGTTTAAGTCACTTGCAATGGGAAAAAGACTAGGGTCCTCTAGCTTCCTTGGACATATGGAGTCAAGAATTCTATTTCTATGGAGAGAAAAGGCAAGAGAAAGACTTAAGAAACAAACCCTAGGGTATTTCACTACAAACCCTAGGTGTTGATCCTTTAGGAAGACAATTTAAGGTGGTTCACTACAAACCCTCAGAGGTCGTCCTGTGTCTTCTAAATTCCTTTTTCAAGAGATCAATATGGATTATGGTAAAAAAGTTGGAGTAATCCACTACAAAACCTACAACTTTAACCTACAATAATAACCCTAGAGTAGTCCACTACAAACCCTAGAATTACCCGTATGTCTTTCAACAAGCTCAAAATAAATGTTAACAAGGGGAGGTAATCCACTGCAAACCTCCCTAGGGTTTCAAAACAAGATTTTATCCAAGATAATACAAGGTAGCATGCAATTATCACCACTATGATAAAACAATTTACTTAATACACCAAGAATAAACCACGAGAGACTTGAAAAAAACACTTACTAGTCAAATAATTGAGCATGAAAGAAACCCTAACATGAAATCATCCTCAAGAAATTTGAAAAGAATTCACTAGATCATCTCCAAGAAAGTGCACACAAGTACTCCATGATGAGAAATAAATATAGGAGACAAGTGTATTAGTTCTCCACAATATGACTTATGATTTGCAAAAGAGGAAACCATCCTCTATAAATATGAGAAAATCCTAGCACCTAATCTCTCTAAAATCCCCTAAAATATAATAAATCCATGATACAAAGTGGATATGTCTCAAGATGACCCCAAAAATAGCGTCAAACATAAATATAAAATGATAATACATAAAAATTTCCTCTAAAAGTGTCATGCATGTCAATGTAGTATGCCAAAAGAGGGTGATGTCATCTCCTTAAGGGGTATAAAGTCTCTAAAAGTCACATCAATCCAAAAAACGTGAAAAGCATCATGAAATGTCACATCCTCTCATCAATAGGGTCACATCTCAACCAAGTTCCATCTTATCACCCATGTGCTAGGTCGGCCCAATGCAAAGTAATGTCACTCCAAGAATGATATCATCATCTAAATCTCCAACATCCTAGGTCAAAAGGACAATGTCATGCATAATAAGGGCTCCATCATCCCTCTAAAGGGGCATACAATCCTCATCAATTTCCATAGCATCCAATCAAATCCTAATGTCCTCAAGGGATGCAATGTCCAAGCTATGGGGATTCTTTCCCTTTGGACGATCCACAACTAGATATATCTGCAACGTCCAAGGTATAGGAGGTGTGAGAAGGTGTCCAAAGGTAGGCCAAGTCATCAAGGAACCAAATCTCAACATCAAGGGTCCAACATCATTTTTACAGTGCACAACATCCTGGGTACAAGCACAAGAACGTCCCTCACAATACCATCTCCAAGGGTGCATCTTCATCAAGCAAGGCTTAGATAAGTCAAGTGAAACCAATCATCATGGATACAAGAGTCATTAGAATCATAAAAATTAAGCCACAACTTAATACAAAAGCCACATAAGCAATTCTCATTAGGTATCTTCTTCAAATTTCACACTGCCTTAAGAATTCATGCAATTTTCCATGTTTAGGTATGGGAGGACTATCATACGATCCTATTAGGTGTGTTAGTACCCAAGTAGAGGAACTCATCATAGTGTAAGTATAAGTAAATGATGTGAGATGAGGTTTACTTCATAGTCATGGTTTCATTAACATGCAAGGCCACATGTGGGTTCATCTCCATGAGCACCTTTGTAGAGGGAGTTCTTGGTGCTTGAGTTACCCTAATTTCCTCGATAGTGTGAGTATTCCAAACCCCTTCTTGCCTTTTGACATTCATTTATTTCTTTGTAATTCCCCTTTTTAGGTTCAAGCTTTTATTTTTATTGGGATTCAATTAATTCCTTTTAATTTGATATCCATTCGGTGCATTAGGACTTGGAGTGATCGCCTCATAGCAAGGGGGTAGAGCTCAAGCTATTCTTGGATTTTGATTTATCATTTATATCCCATTGTTATTTTTCATTTTGAATTTACAACATGCTTTTAACATTATTTCTTCCTAGTTGCATAAACCTCAAGCATTCTAGCCCCTTCTTCTCATAGGAAGACAAAGGTAGAAACCTTTTTAGGATACATGTAATAGCCATTTCCAAAAGATAGGATAGTGGAAGGAATCGATAAAGTTTTAAGTATGAAAAGGAATGATATGTTACCCCTATCAAGTCTTCCCAATATTACCTCTTTTCCCAAAGAGTGACAATGTTGGACTATGACACAAATGATGGCTACCAAGGTGAAACAAGGAAAAAACATAACTTCCAAGAATCATGATCCATTATCTAACTTCTACCCATGATCCTCACTTAAATGTCTAATGCATAAAATGTAACACTTTATATGAAACAATGACTAGTGTACCTCATGTGTTTAGGCTGTTAAAATAAAAGGTGTTCTCGTTTTACCATAGAAAATATCTCAATATTGTCACCCAACCATAGGCACACAACCACCCTCGAGCATTGTAACCTTGACAAATATAATAATTTCGGAAGCAGTTCCAGACACAACAAATAACGAAGAGATAACGTATCTCTCTCTCCAATAATAACGCACCAAACATAGAGTCCACAAACTAGAAACAAAGACCAAACACCTAGTTGCAATAGCTGCAGTTGCACTCCTTCTCGAAACTTGCACACCACTTGAATTGTGTGAGTTGTGAATGAGTGAATGACCAAATGAGCAAAAGCACCCTCTATTTATAGTGCTATTTTTCACTAGTCCAATCGTCTTCTTCTTTTAGAGGCTAATACTTAAATAATAATTCTTTTATTGGCTCGACATGTCTTCTAGGGTTTCTACACATATATTTAGGGTTTCTCTAGCTTCCAGAACATTCTATTATAGTCATAGGTTACACATGGAGATTAATACCTCTCGCAACTACCGTAACATTAACACTCCCTCCTAGCTAGGGAGGTATTTAACAGTAATGGTCTTGAGCACAAACAAACCATTCTGTTGGTAGCATCATCATAACCACACAAGCTATCTCATGATCACATAGATAAACTCACGAGCAACATCACCACTATAAATATCATCTGATAACATTAACTGCATCATCTATTGAGGTCATACTCCATCTAAGTAATCGAGTATGATGATGAATATGTCACTTACTCAACAAAGTGATACAAGGACCATTATTTTATTTCGGACATACATACTAGAAGAATACTTGTCCCAACATATGCTAAAATCCTTGCAATGAGATAAAAGGACCATTATTCTAATCTAGACATATGTCCTAGAAGAATGTCAGTCCTCCCAAATGATGAAATCCATGCCATGGGCTACAGAGACCATTCCTACAGGAATGTCAGTCTCAAACTATTTTTTGATTAGGTCATATATACCATAGAGATCAATCTCTACCCATATGCCTTAGAAAATATTGGTCCCATATCAACCACCCTAATTGGGACGTCATGTCCCTAGGGAGTATACTATTCAACCTAATTGGGACAATATAGGTGCCTCGGGAGAATATCAGTCTTGAACTATTTTCCTAATCGGGCCACAATCTCTGCCTTAGGAAAATACCAGTCCATGATACGTCAACAATCTCTCAACCTGGACCATTCTCCACAAGGAGAATGTTTGTCCACCAACAATATGTTCTACCTAGACCATTCTCCACTTGTAGAATGTATGTCCACCAACACACTGACTATCCATCTAGCTAGCAATCATCTCCAACACTAGTGGTAGTCTCCATGACAATCAGATAGTAGCATACAACTTCTACAATTACATCCAATATAACATAATTGTGTTTATCCATAGTAGTGCACAAATACTTCCCAGTGGTACACAACCACTCTTAGTAGCACATGACTACTAACCAGTGACACACAATCATTACTAGTGGAACACATCCACCACAATAGCATAAAACTATTTTCCAGAGACATACAGTCTCCATAACAAACAAATCATATCATCTGATATCATCCTACATCAACAATGTCATCAGCTGCATCACCTCTAATCCGTACTAGCATGGTGCGAATGCATCATATCTAAGCTGTACTGGCGTGATTCAAAGTATCATCTACATCATCTCTAATCCGTACATCATGACATAACTAGCATGATTCCAATGCATCATATCTAAGCTGTATGCCACCTCTAAGCTGTACTCACATGGTGTAGATCAATGCCTCACCTTTTCATCTCCAAGATGTATGATCATCTCTAAGCTGTACTATCATGATGTCAATACATCATATCTACATTGTATTCCACCTCTAATTTGTACTCGCATGATCATATCTAGCATGACATGAGCCCCATGCATCATCTCTAAGCTGTATGGTCATCTCTAAGCCACACTAGCATGACATATCTAACATGATATCAATACATCATATCTAAGTTGTATGCCATATCTAAGCTGTACTCGCATGGCCATATCTAGCATGATGCGACTCACCAACATCGTCTCTAAGTTGTACTAGCGTGAACATAACTATCATGATGCAAACATCATATCTAAGCTTTATGTTCAACTTTAAGTTGTACTAGCACGATGCTCCTCATGACATTGTATCAACAACTCCAACCATCTGTATCATATCTAAGATGTACTAGCATGATCATATCTAGCATGATGTAAACATCATCTCTAAGTTGTATGATCATCTCTAAGTTGTACTAGCATGATACAGATCCGCAACTCACTGACATTCCATGATGCCACATATTAGTGCTCCCCCCCAACCGAGGATGCCATCTCCTCCCTTTCAATAAAGGGAGAAATCTCCATGAGCCCCAACTTGTCCCTCAAGTATCCAAACTTTATCTTGGAAAAAGGCTTCGTCAACATATCTACAGTCTGATCATAGATGGAGATATACTAGATAACCACTTCTCCCCTCTGAACTATAGTACTTGATCTCAATGTGATTCAACCTGTCATGGAAAACTGGGTTCTCTGAGAGATTCACACAACTTTGGTTATCACTATATATCACAGTCAAATCCAACACCCGATCAAATATTCTAGAAACCATCTTATGGAGCCACACTGCTTCTGTAAAAGCATAACAAGCTGCAATATACCATGCTTCTGTAGTGATGAGTGAAACTGACTTCTGTTTCCTAATAGCCCATGATATCATAAAAAAACCCAAACTGAAACACAGTCCAGAAGTACTCTTTCTATCTTCCGCACTCCCTACCCAATCTGAATTGGTAAATTCATGCAACTTTACTTCACTGTTTGAGGCATATCTCAAATCATACATTATCGTCCCATGAAGATATATCAAGACATGCTTTGCAACTATCCAATGCTCATGTCTGGGTTCCACCTGGAACTGACTCAACATGTTCACAGCAAAGCAAATGTTTGGCTTGGTATTTATGAAATATATCAATAATCCAATCAACTATCAGTTCAAGGACGAGTATACTAGATCAGAATCAGAGTCTCTCAACTTCCTCATATATATTATCGTGGGAGTTGCCATGGATTTTCAATCCATCATCCCAAACTTCTGAAGGATCCTTACAACACACTTCCCTTGCTCTAGGAATATTTCACCATGCTTCTTCGATACTTCTAGTCATGATACCAAGATCCTTTATATCAAATTCCGAGGTTAGCTATTTATTAACACTGAATAGTGAGAGTCTCCACACCAAGCTCTTGGAGCTTGCTTGAGTCCATAGGTATTCTTTAATATTAATACATGGGTTTCTCTTTGGTGCACCTCAAAACCTTGAGGTTTCTCTATATATACCTCTTCCTCAATTAATCCATTGAGAAAGACGGTCTTTACATTCATCTGATGTAAATTCCAACCCATGGATTCTACTAGAGATATGATGGATCTAGTAGAGGTGTATCTGGTGTCTCGAACAACCATCTCATCATGGTATTCTCCCTCCTAATAGGAGAACCCTCTAGCCACAAATATTGCCTTGTATTTATTCCCTCCTAATAGGAGAACCCTCTAGCCACAAATATTGCCTTGTATTTATTGATACTTTCATTCATTGCATGCTTGACTACTTCCTCAAAGGTGGAAGGTTCTATAACTAGAATATGGTTTTGACTTATTGATTTCTATAAAATTTCTATCTGGAGCACCATACTTTTCTACATCTTGAATGATCTTAAGAGTCCAAGCTGGTCTTCCCCTCTTAGTATTATCTTGGTGTGGGTCTTCAGATCTCTATGGTTCTTCCATGTCTAATACAAAATTCTTACCTCTCTCTACATTTGTAATCCTAGGATCTACAAGATATTTATCATGGACCTCATCACGATCCTGGCTGCTTCAACCCACATATGCATTGGTAAGTCTTGATCATGGATTTTACTGCTTCCGTAATTGAACAATTATTTCTTTCTTCCACACTATTCTGTTGAGGATTATAGGAAGTGTTGATCTCCCTACTAATCCCGTCCACTTTGCAGAATGCCTTGAGATCACCTGAGGTGTACTTTCCTCCATTATCAGACCTCAATATATTTAACTTCTTTTTAGATAAGATTTCCACAAGTGCTTGAATTTCTTGAACTTACTAAATAATTTTCCCTTTTGCTTCCAAGAAACAAAAACAAGTTTTATGTGAGAACTCATCAATAAATGAAACATATTGTACATACCCATTTAGTGAGAGGGTTGAAATGTATCTGAGTGAAGGATCTCCAAAAATCCTTTTTCTTTTTATGCTTTCTTTATAATTGATACTTGGTCAGACCATCTGATTCAACATTGATGAAGTCATCTGCTCCATTCTTGCAACTGTCATTGTAGCTCCCTCCTAGAGATATCAACTATGACCTGCCTGAAATAAGAACAATAACAAGGAAAATAGTAGGCAACATTCTTCAACACTCTTCTGGTGTTGTGATCAATCATTCTTTCATAGCAACATACTTGTAACAAACAAATATATCTCCATGGTAGCCTTCATGGAATCTTGTAAGATAACCTGCCCAAGACAAGAACAATAAAGAAATTTCCAATATAATAAAATTTTCATAACATTTCTATGGTAACAAGAATGAATAACAATTTCATGGTGATCATCATAGTATGACCAAGGTGACTTGCTCAGGAGAAAAACAAGAAATATCTCTTGTTGGATTTTTGTATTCTACTGGTTAGTTTAATTTATCATTCATCTGCTCTGATCCTATCTTACTGTCCTAGATTGACCTAGGTTCATATTTATTAAGATCCCAACAAAATCCCTTTAAAACTATTAGCCCCTCTGGTAAACCAGAAGGAAACACAACACACAGAGTGTACTGCGCAGTCTCACCCGAGATATCTCTATGCATGGCTGCAATACTCAGGTGTTTTCAATCTGGGAATGAGTGGAGATCTGTGGTTATATCTTGTAATATTTGTTTATTCAACTTAATCTTTGATTATAGCAGTTATTCCATTCATGTATGTGAAATCTTAGATCTAACAAGTCACTTGATTCATTCATCTAACATTCAACACTTAACAACAATAGAGACACATACATTCAATCACATAACATGGGTGTTACCGTGGTTCACCCCCTCCTAGGATCCGTCCACAAATATTTGGCTCTCAAGCTCTTTATTATGGTTCAGTAATATGTCATACCGCACGTGTTTACAATATTGGATCTTACACTCTCAATCGGCTCCTCGATCCTTGCGAGGCTGACTAGATCACACCAGGATCCTCAACCTATGATCTAACCCTTGGGATCGAGTTTCTCATTGCTTCTCTATCTCAACAGCTTACTAAATAGTACAGTTCTTACAACTCTCTTCCATCCCTCGTCCTCTTGTCCTCTTCTCGCTTTTCTTCCACACTATCCTCCTCCTTATATCCTCTAAGTACTACTTATTTATATCCTTGGCTCATCATCCATTACAATACATTTCAAAAAACCTAACCCTAGCATCATTAGGTCTTCCTTTCATGTGTGCCTCACATGCTTCCATCACATGTCTTTCTTGTTCTTCCAGTTGTCCTTTCTTTCTTTTATGCTTCTCTTCCCAAAAATAGCCTTTTCTCCTTACTGGGTCTGCGTCCAATAGGCATGGTGGGTTAATTTTTTTCGATTTTATGGTGTAATTATGTAAATAATATATGTGAAAAATGTTGCAGTCATTTTCCATGGAGATATCCGACATATTGTATCGCATTCTGAACAAGGGAAAAAATATTCCCCCCCTTATTGAATCACTCTTGTAGGATCCTTGTAGAGATAAGAGTCTTGAAATCTACCAATATCCTACCAATCAAATGATTCTTGGGACATAAGGGCCATCATTGTTACACCTAATCCTTCAAATTTGGATTATATTCCACCCTCGGGAAAAACATTCTATCTACAAAGAATTTCTTATAGTTTAGGGCCTTATATATGACTTCTTAACCCAAAAAACATTGATAATAAGATAAATCAATAGTTTTTTTCCCAAACCATGGATTAGACCATAAGAACCATCCATGTTGCATCATAACCTTGAAATTGGGTTCATTTTCTCTTTGTAGGGAAAATATTGCACCTTTAGGGCCTATATTATGGTCTACGGATTCATAATTGCTATCATATTCCCTTGAAATCAACATCATTTCATTCCAGCTATCCTTTCTTCCTTTGATGCTTCTCTTCCCAAAAATAGGCTTTTTCCTTGACTGGGTCTACATCCAACAAACCCCCACCCAACATTGACATGTGGCTTGTCTCAAGCCACCTAAGCTATGTGCGCTTCTTCAACAACTCCTGCGAGAGAATGGAACTTGTCTGTGAGTTCCCTTGCTTGTGTTTGAGCGTACATGGTCTTTTCTCTGAGCACGTTTAATACTTGTGCTGTAATCTCTTCGTTGATCATCTCTATGCACTCTGTTTGAGTTTGTGCCATGTTCTTCTTTTCGTCCTCTGCCTGCACAATGAATTTTGCTGCTAGCTCTTGGAGAGGTTCCATTTGATCTTGTCGAACCTTCTTCTGTGTCTGTGCGACTATGAGATCTTCTTGCAGCTTCATATCTTGTACTCTTTTGAGATGCTCAGTGATATTCATCATCTTCTGCCTCTGCATGAGGTCTTGGATAGATGCACTTATCTTTTCCTCTTCTTGGTCTCACTGCTAGACCTATTGATACTCCTCGAGCTTTGTCCATAACTATGCTGCCCTATCGAACAAGTTGACAACTGCGCTTACTTGTTGTTCCATTTACTCCATATGCCCTGCTGCTTCCTACTTCCTTTGTTCCTTCACCTCTAGGGGAGTGGTACAGATGAGTTTTTCCTGAAGGTTCTCGATCTCTTGCCTGTATTGGTCGATTGTTTCCACAATCTGATCAATTTTCTGCATCGATGTGGGATCTACTCTTTGCGTGCTCTTTGGAATTCTTTCATAGGCTAAAACCAATCCCTGCTCGAGCCTATCTACATGATCTTTCTCATTTTTGGTCTCGATTTTGACTTGCTCGAGCACCAACTCCAAATGTTCTCTACTGTCCTTTTTGTGCTTCAAATCTGCTGGGTCTGTGCATGTGCATGATTTTACCTCCTTCACGACACCAAATTGTAGTTTATATAGCGCCTTGGTTAGTATTCACCCAATTACCAACTGTATTTGTTACAGATCTTTCAAGGGTGTCTGGCCTACAAACTCATCCATGGGAAACATGTTGGGTGTGACGTGAAACGTTGAGCTTTCCTGTGCTATCGTCTGCATGATATCCTTCCCGCTGGGCAAAACCTTGGCTTCTGCTTTTGATGCTGTAGGGAATGAATCTATTCCTCTACCCACCCTTTGAGTTTCTCTGATATGATCTAGGAGCTACCTCATGTCGACCAACTTGTCCTAGATTTGGTCCCTTTTGTGTTGGGAATATTCAAAGTCCTCAATTTCCCAGTCGTGGAATTTTTCATCCACGAGGTCCTCATCATCCTCGATGATTGTATATTCTGGTGGCATTTTGTGCACCTTTGCCTTCTTATGCGCACCCCTAGTGTGGATGATCGACCTCTTGGTCTGGTCTTGTTCTTGCTGGTTAGCACTTGATGTGGTCCCCTATGCTGTCTCAACCTCTTTTTCTTGTTCCTGTGGTGCCTGGGTAGTGTCCTTTTTCCCCACCTGGGTACCTTTATTTGGCACACCCCCTTTCTTTTTTTATGGTGGCTTTTGACCGAGCTTTGGCTTCTTGGGCATCATTTTGTCTATTTCAAGTGTCTGTTCTTACCCTACATCAGCCTACTTATCCATGGCCATCTCTTGAATCAGGACTAAAACTCTCCATTCATCTTGCCAATCCTTGATGTTCATTTCTAAGTCCTCTCCCTTGACGCAGTATCATAGTTGTAGCCATTCCTTCTCGAGATCCTTTCATTCTTGGATCCATACTGTATACCTGGTGGATTTGAAGTTGGAGATGTCCTGATATTGCATGATCACTTCTGGTGTAATCCTCCAAGTGTTCGCAATGCTTTCCTGCAGGTCGTTGTAATACCCTTTGAACATGCCTGCATTTTCACTTCTAGTTTTGGGGCCTGAAGTGATCCCCAACAATATGTACCATGCTACGTGAAAATGAGTGGTTCGCTCACAGAAGTATGTATAATTAGGCTCCCTCCATCTGACCAAGGCAATCATGATGTGTATCCAAGAGTAGTGGAACTCTGTCCCTAGGTCCCGTGTGTCTTTATAGTCCTCAAGGAAAAAATTTAATAAGTACGGGCCCGAGTTAAGCATAGTGCCCTCCATGCACTATGCTGCAGCTGCAATGACCCCGGAAGGGACTTCTTCCTTGCGAAACTTCCTGATCAACTTGCATGCCATGATTTTGTTGGCCAACCTTGTTTCTGCATCATTGATGCGCTTGATGATGATTTTGCGTGACCCTCTTTCTGTGCCATACGTCTTCTTCATCTCCTCGGCCAATGCCTTCTCCTTTGTCTTGTCATCAAGGAACTGCATGAGAATCTCCCCCTGAGATGACATCCCTGTAATAAATGAAATGAGCGCTGTGTCTATCAATATGGGCTCTTCTACCCATAGGTACCCTTCATGGGTAACTGCCATCATCTACTTGACGTAGTTGTTTATGTCGCAGGCCCTTCCAAAATGATGGATATCCAACAGGTTTAGAATCCCGGTGTTGGCCAGTCTGGCTACCCACTATTTCAGTTGAAAAATTGGATTGACAAAGGGTCCTATACCCACACTATCTAGGTAAACTTGCTTAACAAACTCAGGGAACTTGTTCGTGTCTGTCACATCGTGGTCCGAGTACCATATTTTCTCCACGCAACTTGATAGGTTAGCTGTGATACACACCCCTTTCAGAATGTGAGGTAAGACTATGGCTGTTGTAGCCTGCTTGAGCGATGATATTTCTATAGGCTACTTGCCCTTTCGCTGTGGTGGTTGGCTCGAGGTTCCAACCTCCATTCTTCTCTCCTCTTCATATTCCTCTAGACGGCTGATGACATTTTCTACTATACACTCCTGTTGTGGCTTCGACACTGCTGTGTGTGACCTTTCTGGTGTGGCCGCTTCTGCTTGCTTCCGATCTATCCCATTAACCCTCAGGGCTTCTTTAGGGTTTTCACGGAGTGAAGGATTTCCTGCGTCTTCGGCCTGTTGGTTTTGTCCCAGATTCGACATATCAATGTCCATGCTCACTGCTGCTGTTTGATGGGTTTCCTCCACCACTGGTGTGGGGATCCCTGCTTCCATATTGGGCAAAGGGATTTTTTCCAAGTTGATGAATTCGGTAGTTCGTGTGGTTTCCTGTTCAATTCCTTGTGGCTGTTGTGGTTCTCTAAGTTTGCTTCGAGGTCATTTGCAGGCCTGGCTCAACACACCTATCTTGGGTGGTGCCATGGTGGTTAATATGGTCTCCACTGAGATAGTTCGTTCTGTAACTCTTGCAAATTATTTCTCTGCTCCGTATACTCTACCACTCTGTGATTTTTCAATGTCACAATAACCCTTCCATTACCCGCGTGCTTTCGTTATATAGAAATTGTGTGAAACTTCTCAGAGAAGTTATCATATATGTGGTTCAAATAAATTGGTGCTTCCCGCGTGTTAGCACTCTGTAAATTTGTTCAACTGATAAAAAAAAAGACAAAGGTAACCTACAAACCAAATTTAGAGCTAGGTACTAGCTTGCTCCGCTCAAAGGGGGCTCTCTTGTATCACTTGGTGTTTCTTTGGAAATCAATAGATAGGTTTTACTGTTTTGGGTTTTTTTTTATAATTTTTCTAGCAAGGAAGGGGAGGGACACTTAGGGCTATGGAGTCAAATATCTGAAAATGAATGAAAACACTGACTTGTCTGTAGGAATCTCCAGAGGATAAAGGATAAATGAGGTGATAAATATGAGTTATAATTTGTAAATTTGCAAAGTGTAGGAAGAAAAAGAAAACATGTAACTGCATGAGAGCATTAAATAAATGAATTCTAAATTAGTTAGGAAGAACTTAACATAGTTTAAATTGCTTCAGCCAAGAGCATCACAAGATGAATTCTGGGCCTTTGACTATCATATTTAAACAAAAGATAGTGAAAATGAAATCAGAAATACAAGAAATACATACAAAGAGAGGAGACAAAACTAAGATCACGACCATTAGAATCTTTTTATGGAAACTTCAAAGACTTCTGCATATGTATTCAATTCATCTTCAAAAAATTAAAATTGAGTTTTGAACAACTAAAATTGTTCCTTTGCACTTCTAACAACATTAATACATTTGGAACTTCTAATACTTATACAACTTGAGTTCCTTTAGTTGGAAATTGATTACAATAGCTGAACTGAAACGTTTGAGCTTCTAAAACTAATTATAATGATTACAAATGACTGTTTTGGTATGAGAAGTGGCTATAATGATTAACAGGAAAATGTTTCATGATCCAACTGCAGATTCCTCTGATGCTTTAGCTTCTTTTTCCACTTGTTCTGTCCTAGTCTTCTGTCTGATTTGACATATTCAGTGACACTTGGACATCATTTGCGGGACCCTGAAAAACTGCACTATGTTTTACCCATCCGTACTATCTCCTTCCATTGCAATTCAGAAGGGATATCATAGTCCATCATTTCTTTGATTAGGATCTC
>CBVK0103972875.1:0-15038 GCA_900067695.1 Picea abies
TACCAAGAGTTATGCATGAGTTACAAACTACTGTATAAAAGAGAGAAGATGCCCATTTTGTAAGGGGATCTTCAAGCAATGTATAGCCCCAAGAACTAATTCAAGAACATGTACGTCATTAATGAATAGTGAAAAGCCCTCAGGGATAGTTTTTTGAAGAAGGAACACTTGTGTGTGAACTTGAATTTTCTCTGAATTATTTCAAGTAGAGATGTATGTTGTTCACATGGATTATAAGGATGCTTGTTTTCCTATGGATTAATATTATGCACTCTATGTTATTTTTTATTTTTAAGTATTCTCTCACATATCTTTAAGTCCTGAGATTGTTAATTTGTTAACATATGCATTGATATAATTTAGAATCTTCTGGTTATATATATATATATATATATATATATATATGCACTTGTTTCTGGTTTTTCTTTTCTATTTCAACTACCTGTGTGGAAGTTTTGTGCAAAATTTGATCTTATTTACAACTCACTGGTTACGTTAGTATACTCCTAGATAGGATAGGTCAGGATAGATTAGAGATAGATTATTTTGATTTTAGTATATAGTTTTCATCTACATCTTTTCATTGCATATCCATTTATTATTCATCCTCATCAGTAAAATGGACTGCAACCGGCCAAAAACCCCTAAAACAACAATGGTATCCGGTCCAAATTTTGAATGGGTCTCCTAAACCAAACAATGCATAATCTAGTTGGGACCGTGTATCAGGGAGTGCCCCTTTCTATTTTCAAGTGAATTTAGACCTGTCAACAGGACGATATCTAGGACCAAAGGGAATGTCACTATGGATTCTTATTTTCACACAGGGCTTGATAATTTCTTAGTTCTTTCCCTTTCAATTTCCATTGCCTAAATTGCTCATTCTCATGCACTAGAACTCAGGCAATTTCCATTGCCTAAATTGCTCATTCTCATGCACTAGAACTCAGGACTTAGCAAAAAAAAATGGCCACTCATCGATCTGGGAGAAGGGTGCATCAATTAGAACATCTTGAAATTGAATTGGATGACACTCACAACTCGGTCCTCACTCTCTAGATAAGATACAATTGATTTTCCTCCCATCTACTCACAACTCTAGAAGAATTTGTGAGGCAGAAACAAGAAATATCTCAACTGAAAGATGAATGTCATAACCTTCAACAACAAATTGAAGACCTGAAGGCCCAACCTCAACATGTAACATCAACTCCAACACCACGTGAAAAATTTGATGCAACTTCCTCCCATGGCATGGCTCCCGTCCCTCTGGACTTAAATGCAATGGCTCTAGAAGCAGAAAATTGGTTTTTCGATGGACACACTAACTAAGCCTCTCAATTTAAATGTTTCATTTTTGTACACTTATCCTAGGGATATTCTATAAATTACATAAGGGGAATAATTTTGGCTTCTAAGAACATAGAATAGTAGTTTTGTTGAACTTAGCAGATACAATAGTTACATTCTTAGACTCGGTTACAAGTTTAATTGCATTTTTTATCAGATTGTATTTCTCCGACATCGTCATATGTTGTTTTAAATAATAATATGATTCCCTATTTTTTTGTTAAAATAAAAGCTAACATAAATGAAGTAAAATTAAAACATATAAATGAATTGAATATTATAAAGTAATTTGATCTCGTCAAAGTTTAATTAAAAAAACATATCATAAGTGGGTCTAATGGTGAAGAACATGCATACATTTCCTTCTAGGAAGTCATAGATTCAACTTCACAGGGGTAGGGACATTCCACCCAATTAATTTAAATTATTCAAATAATATTATTAATTCATATTTATTTTTAACTAAAAATATTATATGTTTTATAAATGAAATGTAAAATTTTTTAAATGTTTTTATCATCTAAGATTTAAATGAAATTAGAAGAATTTAAATGCTTTACAATCTAAATAATCAAATAAAATTGAATTCAATAAAAGTTTAATACTTTTGTAACTTCAATACAACCAAAGTAAAATAAAATTGAGAGAAGTTAGATACTCTTATAATAATATAATCTCACTAAGGTTGTATAACAAATTAATACAAATTAAAATTAATTTTTCATTCCTAAATTCATTTGACACCTCAAAAGATCTTAATACAAATTTAAATTAATGTTTCATTCCCAAATCCATATTGACACCTCAAAAGTTCCAAAACTTCTCTTAGATGAAATTATATACATATTTAACATGTTTGTAGACTCTAATTTAGGATTGACACATGCACAAGTTCTTAAAACATTTTTTCACAAATTTTACATACTTTAAGTATAAGTCAATATTTTTCTGTGTGTCTATTTAGTTGTTTTTTAACGGTTTAATGATATTCATCTTAAACCCTGATTTATCTATTGTGCATTCATAGGAATCAAATTTTTTAAGGTGTAATTTTTTTATAATTTCATTGCATATCAAGTATTAATTCCTTCATATTAATTGATAAAAAAAATTACACAGCAATTTGATCTTTCCGTGTTTTATAGATCCAAGTTTAAGATGAATCTATATTAGTTTAATATTTTAAATATTGTCACATACATATGTATGTATTTAGCTTTAAAACACTTGGCTACTTTCAATACAATAAATTTTATTTGATCCTTAGCCTTTCCTATTAACCATTCACGGGGAAAACTCACCGAAATTCCTTTGCAACCATAGCCTTTGGAGTACTTGTATTCAAATCCTTCGATCAGGTTGGAGGAGTTCATATTAACTCCTCTAATGTGATTAGAGGAGTTACTAGAAACCTGACCGATAATATGGTGAAGCACTTGTCAATAAGTTCGACGATGTGCATCTGAGCACTTGCCATCAACTCCTCTGATGCACTCAGAGAAGTTGACATTAACCTGGTCGATGGCACATCGGAGCCTTTCGAACCAACTCTCCGGATGACTTTCTGAGGCTTTCACATGAACTTTGTTGATCAATATTGAAGCAATTATTAACAACCCCTTAGGTTTGCAGCAGGGGAGTTAACTTCAAAGCCTCTAATTCTACTTTCTAAGCACGTTTGAGTCTGTTCTCCCTTAAAACTTCACCATATTACTCATCATGCCTTCCATTACATTGACATCATCAGATGACAACTCTCCATCCATCATTAACACCAGTGATTCCTCAAGTATGGATTCTCAGAAACTTAAGAAAATTATTTCTAAATGCATATGATAGTTATAATATTTTCTCACAGTGTATGCATTTGCCACTATACAGGTACATACATGTCTCCCAGATGGAGAAACACTCAAATGGGGTGAAGTATACCAAATTTTCAAGAAGCATAACTGCACCACTAATGCCAAAGATTAGGATGAGTTGAGAGTCTTCAAAAACATCAGAAAATTAGGGATATTTAAAGTTGCATCCCGGGCTATTGTTTTTCCATGCAACGACGCAATATCCAGGATCATGAAGCATATAAACATGGGAAAAAATCATGTTTGCAGTGCTATAGGGGAGCCAATAACATGTTTCCATCCCGGGGACTTAGAAAAATATTATCATCTTGAGAAGGGAATGAAAAGGATGGACAATAATCTACTTGATGAATTCAAGCACACTCCTAAAGAATTGTGCCCCAAGTGGTACAAGCTGGAAAAGTAGTTCAAACACAGGCCTAAAGGAGGATACCCTACGACCACCCTAAGGAATCCATACCAGTACATGGTATCCATGTTATGTGGGCCTCTACAAAGAACCCATAAATACAAGAACAAAATACCAGAAATTATGTGAACATTTCATGGATCCTTTATATGAGTTCATATTCTTCTCTCCTCCACCATGCATGACAAACAAGGAAGTTGCGGTAATCAAGAGAATCGGGGATTGGTTCCTCTTAGAACATGTCACTTACATAAGAATATATGTTTCCACGAAATCTCCTCACCTCCTCCCATGATTCATGGCAGATAGAATGGTTCTCCAGGAAGTAGCATATCAAACGTTAATCCACAGAGTGGGAGGAGACTTGTATTAATCCAAGAAGGCTATATGGCCACCATTTCTTCTCTACATCGACAACTACTTCTTATCAAATACCAAGCAAGTGCAGGAAGAAGAAAATACCCTTCTCTCATACCACTTCGAAGAAGAAATATTTAGAAGACGTGATCCGAAAAGGGTCGTAAAAGACTATTTCTACAAGGCATGCCTTCTATGGGTTGTAAATGCATGCACTTTTGACGAAGTGATATTCAACAGAAGAGTCCAACCTATAGGAAGAATCACAGATGAAGAAAAGGAAAAATAGGAAGACAAAAGGAAATAAGAATAAGAAACAGAGAGAGGTCATCTCCCCCTTCTATTTCCATACATTCAATTTTATCAAAAGAAGAGGAAGCCTTGATAGACAAGAAAATGAGAGAAAATGAAAGGGTATCTAAGAAAAAGAATGATTCTTCCAAGACGAAGTGAAATCTTAAAGAAGATAAGGCCAAGGCTAAAGCAGAAGCAAAGCCAACTGCCTAAAAGGAAGAAAAAATAAAGCAATGATAGACAACGCAATGAGAGACGAAGCAACGAGGATAGTCAAAGAAACAACCGATACATTAGTTGAAGAAGAGAGGAAAAAGAAATATGTTGAAGCCAGAGAAACCACTCAACCAATGGACATCGACCTCCTTGAGACATCAACGAAAGGAAAAACCATTCAAACTTTGTTTATTTTTCAGGGGCTTGGACTCTGGATCCTGTTTCATCTAAGTGAGGTCCTTAATTTGAGGAGCTTCACCTATGATAGTAATATTAGTAAGATAGTGTGGGAATAGATAAAGAAAGTTCCTAACACTCAAGATTTGTTGATCTCAATTATCACACAAGTCCCCATGACTGGAGATGTAAGGGATAATCCAATAACCACTACTTTATACAGAACTACATTCATGAATGTTAACGAGGACAACATTCAAAGACTATGCCAACAAAATGAAGAGAAAGAAGCAAAGATTAGAGAGTTAGAAGAAAGAATCTAGCAAGTGAAAATAGATGAATTCAGTATGAGAAATTTCAAAGCTAGTGCTGAGAATGTTAGGACCTAATTGGAATAGGATATTAATTACATGTATGCTCACTTACACCTCTTCCAACAAGCATCCTCTATGATCATAGAACATAAAAATAAAATACAAACAAAATTGACTCATTTCAACACAATCCGGGAGGGCATCAATGACATTGACATATGAATTGTGGAAAATCTTGATGCAGCAACCAAGATGTATTGAACCTAAACATAAAAAAATAAGACAGATGTGTATGCAATAGACTGTTGCCAACAATCAGGGCAAAGATAAAATAAGGAGGTCACTAAATCAATGGAAATATAACAAAACTGCACAGTAATTGATTAAGGGTAGTTGACTACCTCAGCTAGATGAGATCGATAAAAATATATTCATAGAAGAGCTGGTAGAAAAGGTGCACGATAGCACAAATCACAGAAAATAAATCATTGAAGCAACCACCACAATTTCCATAGATCTAATAGAACAAAATCATATACAACCTATAAAATTTCACACTATGATACATGCATTCAAATCGACATTGTTAAAAGACATGAGCACCCTTGAAGATAACATTTCCATGATCCATATTATTTTTAGAATGAAATGAATGAGGAAATATAATAATTAAATACACAGACATATTTCTAGAAACATAGAGATACAATAATATGCAATTTCTATTAATGAGAGAAATGTACAGAAACTGTAAAAATACAGAGCGAATGAAGTCGCTAGAATGGTGGCAGCTTATCTCTGAGAAGAGATGTAATGGTTATGCTCATTTGCTAGAAGATGATGATTACAATGAGGCTCCAAATTCCTTTTTAACATAAAGAAAATCCAAAACACTAACCCTAAAATATGAAATGCCAAAAGGTTTTGTGGCCCCGATGGGGGTAGTTGATACGTCAACTTCCCAAGGGCATATTTTTTTGCATACGATCTTCTTTTGGGGTGCACAATATCTCATTGGAAATATCTAAACGAGGACAACAAATTATGTTTTTCCTAGAATCTTCCTTCAACTACATGGTAGGCCCTGTCGATCCCAAAAAACATCGTTTAGGGCCTCAAAATGGCCCCAAAAGTTCAGGACTTGAAAACCCATAGAAACAATTCCAAGGTGGAAGCCCATGTTTTGAGCCAGTGGAATAGGTGGGTGGCCACCGATGTCCATCTGGATCAATCCTTCCCCCTTAGGAAGTAATGGTCCCCATTGCATCAATTTCCCGTGGAAGATGGGGAACCTTTTGTTGAATCTGAACCTTGGTGAGCTACTTGCCTTGCTGCAAAAGTTATCTTGCTTAGCTTGTTGAAAGTTGTTATGAATGTGTTCATGGAAGGGTTGGATCCGTTCAACCGATCTAGCTGCATGATCTTCTTGAGTGTGGGAGGACTCTTTTGGTGAATATGTAGCTTGAGGAGTATGAATGGTTCTTTTATAACTTTTCTTGATTGGACAGTGTGGAAGCTCCCCCATAGGTCAAGCAACAATATTGTTGTTCCCTTATACAATTTGTTTATGATATATAGAAAGGTCTTGGGATGAGGCTATAGTGGTTGCAGTGTCCTTATGTTCACCTTATGAACAGATCGTGAAGAGGATAAAATTTGAGGTATGAGAGATTACTTTGTGACACTATTTTGTTGGGACGGTAGTTGGAACTACCTTTTGTATCCTGTAGATTTGACCCCCCATAATAACAACGACACTACGGGGTCCAGACTCATAAACAATAGGGCGCTTCCACATATATGGCTAGCCTAATAGAACATCATAGAATTCCAATGGGGAAACATCACACAATACCTCATCCTTGAAGGGATTTATGTCGTAGGACATCCGACACTTATGGCTGACACAAACATCTCAACCCTGGCGAAGCCACCCAATGTTGTATGGTTGCAGGTGTGGTGTTGTTATAAAATCTAACTTCTTGATGACCTCTATTGATATTAGTTTCTTCTGGATTCCGCTATCAACAATAAAATGCAGCAGGGTCCCCTTCACCTACATCTGTTTCCGCTATCAACAATAAAATGCAGCAGGGTCCCCTTCACCTACATCTGTGAATGGAGTAGGCACTCCCCCTCCTTAGGATCCTCTGGTTCTTTCGGTTGTATTGTTTTGGTTGTGACAATAGCGGTGGGTTTTGCATCAATGATATGTTTCATTTTATTATTTTTCGAATCAGAGTCCAATTCGGGGCTCGACTCTGTTTGTTTGACCTCGACCACCAATGACTGTTTTGAGTGACATTCATCTGTGTTGTGCCAAGGGATTTTGTGGAAGTTTCAACACTTCCCAATGTCCTTCTTTGTCTTCCCGTTACCCTTGTTTTCCAATGGCTTGTATTGGTTGTCTTGAGGTTGATTGTTCTATGATTTAGGGATGCCTTAATAGGGATACCTTTACCATACTTTGGCTATTGTGGATTTGTAGACCCAAATTCTCACTTATTTTGTTGCTTAAATTTCTACTCGATTTTGATAGCATATAGATAAGTGACTCCAAGTGATGAGATGTATATAAATTCTATTTTGGTTTGGATGTACCTATGTAGAGCCCCACGGTATTTTAGAATTAGATGTCATTAAGAGTCTTTGATACCCAACTTGGTGCGCAAGGCATGGAAGGTATTTTTGAACTCCGACATTGTTTGGCCCCTCTCTTGATGCAACGTGGTCCATCTCATGTACTGGTCATCATGGTTTCAAACAGGGTAATATTTCTCCTTGACCACATCCATAAAAAAATCCCAAGTGGGCTCAACNNNNATATTTCTCCTTGACCACATCCATAAAAAAATCCCAAGTGGGCTCAACCCTCAATATTCTAGACTCCTTTCTGAAATTTTTCTCCCATTATGTTTCCCACCAATGTTTAACATGGGGGACAGTATTAAGGAGCCTGGAGGTGATCTTTTCTCTATCAAAAGCAATGTGGACAAAGAAATAACCTTCTAGCAGATTTAACCACTTCTCCAAAGCATTTACATCAATATGACCTTAAAATATGAGAATATCAATATTAACTCATACCTTGAATGGGGAAATGTCTCCAAAGCAATTTATTGACCAAGATGTGCCTTCTATTGTTGGTAATCATTGAAGGATTTTGTAAAAATTATACAACATCTTATTCCTCTGTTGTGCAAGGGCCTCCACATGAAATAGCTTGATAGTATCTTTTGCTCCCTCGTCTCTTTTTTCTTCCTCCATGGGAGGCCACTTGGGCTGGCGAGAGCAGTTGTCCCCAAGAGAAACTAGCTCGAGACCCAACTCTCTATACCCTGACCTCGTTGGGGCAACTCTCTATACCCTGACCTCGTTGGGGACATGCACTAAGAAACGACAAGGAGTAGCCTACTCTAATACCATTGATCCATATTATTTTGAGAAAGAAAGGAAGACAAAAATATAATAAGTAAATACACATATATATTTCCAAAAATACGGAGATACAATAATATGCAAATTCTATTAATGAGAGAAATGTACAGAAACTGTAAAAATACAAAATGAATGAACTCATTAGAATGGTGGTAGCTTATCTCTGAGAAGAGATGTGATGGATACACTTATTTACCAAAATATGATGATTACAATGAGGCTCCAAGTTCCTTTTTAACATAAAGAAAATCCAAAACCCTAACCTCAGAAGATGAAATGCCAAAAGGTTTGCGGGCCCCTCCAAAACCCTAACCTCAGAAGATGAAATGCCAAAAGGTTTGCGGGCCCCAATGGGGTAGTTGATACGTCAACTTCCCAAGGGCCTAACTTTTTCATATGATCTCCATTTGAGGCACACAATAGCTCATTGGAAAGTTCTATCTGAGGAAAACACATTTCATTCGACCTAGCATGTGCCTTTGGCCACATGCTAAGAGTTGTCGAGCCCAAAAAATGTCATTTAAGGCCTCAAAACGGCCTCAGAAGTTCAAGACCGGAAAAACTGTAGAAACACTGCCAAGATGGAAAACCATGTTTTGAGCCAGTAGAATAAGTGGGTGGCCAAGGATCAGATCTCAAAGAACTAGTCTACCCAAGGATCAAATCTCTGTATGATCATCTAGAAGTATGGAAAACATATCTCATGGAGAAAAATCCTTGAATGAAGATGAAATAGTGTCTATAAAGTGTTACCACTTGTTTCTTATTTTTTCTTTTTCCCAACCGATTGTAATTTTGTCTTTATTGTACACCTGTCACTAGGAAAAGGGAAACCGAATGATTTTTATAAAAACTTCTTTAAAGAAGAATACCAACAATTATGCATGAGTTACATACTATTGTATAAAAGAGAGAATATGCCCATTTTGTAAGGGGCTCTTCAAGCGATGTATAGGTCCAAGAACTAATTCAAGAACATATACGTTGTTAATGAATATAAAGAATCCCTCAGGGCCAGTTTTCTAAAGAAGGAACACTTGTGTTAGAAGTTGTCTTTGCTATGAATTATTTCGAGTGGAGATGTATGTCATTTACATGGAATGTAAGGATGCTTGTTTTCCTATGGATTAATATTATGCACTCTATGTTATTATGCAGTTTTAAATATTCTCTCGCATATCTTTAAGTCTTGAGATTGTTGAGTTGTTAGCATATGCATTGATATAATTAAACTCTTTCGGTTATATATATATATATATATATATATATATATATATATATATATTATATATATATATATATATATATATATATATATATATATATACATGCACTTGTTTCTGGTTCTGCTCTTGTATTTCAGCTACCCATGTGGACGTTTTGTGCAGAATTCGGTCTTATTTATAGCTCATTGGTTACATTAGTATGCTCCTATCTAGGATAGGTTAGGATAGATTAGTTTGCTTTCAATACATAGTTTTCATCTACATCTTTTCATTGCATATCCATTTATCATCCATCCTCATAGGTAAATCACATCGTAACCGTCCAAAAACTCCAAAAATAACAATGGCAGTCGAGCCAAATTTCGGATGGGTCTCCTAAATCAAACAGTGCATAGTCTAGTTGGGACCGTGTACTGGGGAGTACCCCTTGTTTTTGTCGATCGAATTCAGACCCGTCAACGGGGCGATATCCAGGACCAAAGGAAATGTTGTTATGACTTCTTATTTTCGCAAGGGGCTCAACAATATCTTAGTTCTTTCTCTTTCAATTTGCATTGCCTCAATTGCCCATTCCCATGCACTAGAACTCAGGACTCAGCAGACAAAAATAGTTTCTCATCAATCTGGGAGAAGGGCACATCAATTTGAACAACTTGAAATTGAATTGGATGACACTCACAACTTAGTCCTCACTCTCTAGATAAGATACAATTGATTCTCCTCTCATCTACTTAGAGATCTAGAAGGATTTTTGAGGAAGAAACATGAAATCTCTCAACTAAAAGATGAATTTCAAGCCCTCCGACAAAAAATTGAAGACCTGGAGGCCTAACCTTAGCACGTAGCAGCAACTCCAACACCACCTGAACATTTTGACGCAACTTCCTCCCGTGTCATGGCTCCAGTCCCTCTAGAATTAAATGCAATGGCTCCAAAAGTAGAGAAATGGCATTTCGATGGCCACACCAACTAAGCCTCTCAATTTAAATGTTTCATTTTTGTAACTTATCCTAGGGGTATTCTATAAATTATATAAGGGGAATAATTTTGGTTTCTCGGAACATAGACTAGTAATTTTGTTGAACTTAGCAGATACAACAGTTACATTCTCATACTCTATTACACGTTTAATTGCATTTTTTATCAGATTGTATTTCTTTGGTGTCTTAGTATGTTGTTTTGAATAATAATATGCTTCCCCCTTTTTCCGTTAAAAAAAAGCTTAACATAAATGAAGTAAAATTAAAACATATAAATGAATTGAATATTATGAAGTAATTTTATTTGGTCAAAGTTTTATTAAAAAAACATATCTTGATTGTGTCTAATGGTGAAGAACATGCATGTATTTCCTTCTAGGAGGTCATAGGTTCAAATTCAGAGGGGTAGGGACTATGTGTGTCTATTTGGATTGTTTTTTAATGACTAAATGATATTCATCTTAAACCCTCATACTATCGTGCCTCCTTAGGGATAAAAAATTTTAAGGTGTAATTTTTTTATCATTTCATTCCATATCAAATATCAATTGCTTCATATTAAATGATTAAAAAAATTACACCTTAAAAACTGATCTTTCTATGCTTCATAGATCCAAGTTTAAGATGAATCTAAGCTAGTTTAATATTGTAAATATTGTCATATACATGTGTACATATTTAGCTTTAAAACACTTACTAGTACTAACTATAATAGTACTAAGTATAATCCTACATGGCAGGTGGGATTACCAATAAACAATAATAACACCAATCAATTAAATTAACCCTAAACACTAAAAGACCAACTCTTTATACAGATGGGCCTTCAAAATATAGCTTTGTTATCATTCACTACCTTTTTTTTTCCAGCTAGTGTAAGCCTAGGCTGGGGCTAACACCAATGTTGAATGGAAGGACGATCTGCCCATGAGTGGGATGCTGTCACTAGAATTGTGCAAGACTGAGTGGAGCGTGGATGCCCATGGGACATTTTAGCTCCCCACAAATAGCTTCGATCTTCCCAATGTTGAATGGAAGAACGATCTGTCCATGAGTGGGATGCTGATCTGTCCATGAATGGGATGCTGTCACCATAATTGTGCGAGACTAGTGGAGCCTGGATGCCCATGAGACAGTTTAATTCCCCACAAATTGCTCCGACAGCCCCAATGTTGAATGGAATAACAGTCTGCCCATGAATGGGATGTTGTCGCCAGAATTGTGCAACTCTATAAAACCTGAATGCCCATGGGACAGTTTAATTCCAATTCCCCACAAATAGCTCTGACCCTGGACACTCATTAGCCACCGGTTATTGACAAATAGCTCTGACCCTGGACACTCATTAGCCACCGGTTATTGATAAAATGCCAAAATGCCATTTAATACCAAACAAAGCAACATCACCCAATATTGCACATCACGTAAAAATGTAGCCATCTATCTCACGGGCTTACGCTGAGCAGGAGGCTGATCGTAACAGAGATTGACAGGCAATTTCTCACAGCCTTATGACAGCCATGGAGTTAGACGAAATTGCAATACAGCACGGCCTCCACGCTATTGAATGGAAGTCCGTGACTGTGACGTGTATCATGTGAGACTAGAGCATCTGTCCTTCATGAAAAAACAACACAGCATAAAGTAGATTTTTGTTTTGTATATGACAAATAGCTCTCTCGTTAGTAACAGTGCTCCAACTTGATATATATAATGTCGGTAAAAAATTCTTAACATATCTGCCAACCATATAATGGAATCGTTTCAAAATCCGAGGCGCAATTACGGCCAACAAACCTCCAGCTGGTTACCTGGTTGCAGTGATTTTAGTATATTCACTGTACATGAACAGGAGATTCTGCATTGGAAAAAATGGGGCCGGTGAAAATAACGTAGCTTGCTTGATTAAAGTCTACAGCCCATCCGTGTACCGTTTGAACATGTTGGGTTTTTCAAGATATGAACCCAGTCGAGTACCATTTGAACATGTTGGGTCTTTCAAGATACTAACCAAGCGTTGTACTATAGCAACCTGTGCACCACTGAATGTATGAGGGTTTGTAGTTGCATGCCACGTTTTTGTCCTTGCCTTAAAATTTGGGACAAAGACTAGGCACCAAAAGAAAAGCTATCATGAATTTGTGTTGATTCTTTGGAATGGAATCATTCAAATTTGATGGAACTAAACTTGCAACTTTTATAGTTCAAACCAGCTTTGATGTACAATTTTTATGATTCTAACAGTACACAATCTTCACAAATTCATATGCCATTTCCTTCTGTCGACTGCTTAGTCTTTGTCACAATTTAGTGGCTCTTTGGAATTAAGGTTTCTTTTTGACCATATCAAATTTGAACTGGGTCCAAACCAGTTTTGAAAGAGTAATTTAAAAAACACCATTAAAAAAAAGTAAAATTCCAAACCAGTTTTGAAAGAGTAATTTAAAAAACACCATTAAAAAAAGTAAAATTTTGAAATCACTTGTCATTTATGAATCATTAATAATCATTAATGAAGGACAAACAAATATCATAAAATGTCAAAATAAGGGTTAGATTTTCCATAACCATCATGTCCTCACTTCCAATGCTTGATCGGTCACCCTCATACTATGTACCCTTCTTATCTATTCCATGATAGGATGTACCCTTCACGGTGTACCCTTCCACAACATTAAATCGATCAGATAAATATCCTAGTACCACATTGGTGGTGTATGGACTATTTTATGTGTCACATAAAAAAATCTTCCCAAAGAAGCTTAGACACCTCGTCTTTGTGAACCCCCACTTAATTCACATATTATAAGCATCACATTTAGTTTACATACTTATACTTTTGAATCTCACTCTCGCCATAATTCCATTTTATTTGTTATAGTTGTCTCCAATAGTCACATTAATGCCATTTCATAAGTTATATCTGCCTTCATTCTTGACTCTATAGAAAAACAAAACAATTAGTCATAGGTTATGGATGTAAATTGTATTGACATTGGGAGCTTATTAGTGAGATTAATTGCAAACGAGTTGATGAATGCCAATTTTGAAGAGAAAACAATCAAAATTGAGCAAACCCACTGATGTTGGGTCATCTTTCATTTCTCATGTTCACATATTTCATCTCACTAATAGTATGAAACATGTTGATTCAAAGTTATTTTATTGCATTCTTAATGCTATGAGTTTACCTATTAAAATTCATAACATGGTTATAGCTTTGGTATCTATTGTGATTATTATTTTAGCACATTGTCGAGCCTCTCAACCCCTTAGTATGCAATTCATGCTAATAATTGAATGTAAATCTCTCAACAATCTACCAATCTTGTACAAGTTTGGTCAAGCTCATCATAAAGATAATGCATTGTTTCTTTGCTTCACATAAAACTATTAATGATTATATTTGGGATTAAATATTTTATTAAGCTTGGTGAAAATTATGTTCTTCATTTAGTTTAGATATGAACTTGCACAAAACTAACCTTTTGAACATCATAAAACCTAAATTTGGGATTACAATAATCAGAGTCATGATTTTATTCATTCCATTTATACAATAATCAAATCTTCACTTCTATGTTCTCCAAATTATCATCCCCCTTTTCTCCATTCTTTGCATCTTTATCTATCACACTCTTTCACTTCCTTCTTGTTTCTAGCAATATCTGCATTAATGTGATGATACGCTGCAAATATTTTTAGAATTCCCCATAGTTTTTTCCCCAAACCTTATCCCAAGCCCAAAATCAATGAGACATATCCTTTGTAGCAATAATGCTTGGAACAACATTTTTGAAGATGGGTGGGATTATTAAGGAAGCCAAGGAGAAGGTAACATAATTTTTATTATCATCAAACTTATGAATTAGGGATTATTTTCTCACATCCCACTCTTTCATGAATTTTCACATGATTTGAGAGATAAAGTGAAAATTCAATATCTTCAATAAAAATAACATACTTCGTGGTCTTGGCGAATAATTTCCTTTAGTTTCATGTTTCTATGGATCCTGGGCATCTCCAAATCATAAACATCTTGACCTAAATAATAAACAATGGATGTAATCATGCTAGAGTGTCATGTTCCTAGAGACCTATAATGCTAGTAGGGTCTCTTCATTGCTTTTACAGTATTTCGATAGAATTATGACCCTTCAAGAAAGGCCTCAAGATCTACTACAATTTCTTATTTTCCAGTGAGATCTAGAATGATATTGACTCCCATGGTTAAGCAGGATTGGGGTATGCTCAAAATATAAATATAAGATGCAGTTCTCATGCATCATCATGATACATAGATCATGTTCTCTTATATGGGTGTTGACAAAAATGTTTGATTTAGTGATTGTATCTAACGTTTTATATTGTCATTTTTAACACTTTGAAATTCCTCCAAAGAAAATATGGTT